>JADLZN010000322.1:0-27332 GCA_018155175.1 Sinocyclocheilus anophthalmus | reverse complement strand
CCTTACCAGGTCAAGAAAATATGATCATTTTACCCAATTTTACAGTCTCTGCACTGGCCATCTATTAAGTTCCGTATCAGTTACAAAATATTATTACTTGCCTATAAGGCCCTAGATGGGTTAGCTCCTGCGTACCTAACTAATCTTCTACCACGCTACAATCCATCACGCGACTAAGTGTGATTGACATCCTGTGGTAACTAGGATTTACACAAGCTTGAGTCTGGATCCAGAACATCTGAGAAGAGATGATGACAACCCCTCAGAGGACCTCAGATGATGCAACCTTGAAACAACATACAGAACTACCAAATTTTGCTAAAGTTTGATGGCATAATATAATAATTGCTGTTAATAGTGTTCATCGTTTGTTTTATTACGTCTTAAATTGATTTCCATTTGTACATAAATTGACAGTCACCAAGCTACCACTAAATATTGTAGAAAACTTAATTTGCTGTAAAGTTGCTTTGCAATGATTTGTATCGTGAAAAGCACTGTACAAATAAACTTGACTTGAACCAGGAAGATCAGCTGTGACTTGACTTAACTCATGAAGAATAACTGTGACTTGACTTGACTCATGAAAATCAACTGTGACTTGACTTGACTCACGAAGATCAGCTGTGACTTGACATGACTCATGGCCTGGAAGGACCTTTGACGTGGACTCGGCGATGGCTTGGCGGATGACGGGGCGGGCTCGGGCTGGCTGTGACTTGACGTGGCTCAGGCTCTGGCTCTGGCTTGGCAGGCTTGACGTGGCTCGGGCTCTGGCTTGGCAGGCTTGACGTAGCAGCCTCTGGCTTTGCAGGCTTGACGTGAGCAGGCTCTGGCTTGGCAGGCTTGACGTGGCTCAGGCTCTGGCTTGGCAGGCTTGATGTGGCTTAGGCTCTGGAACGGCAGGCTTGACGTGGCTCAGGCTCTGGAACGGTGGCCATGATGGGACGAGACTCATGAATGGCAACCATCTTACAAAAAGTATCTGGATTGGCAGCTATTTTGGGCAGAGACTCTGCTTCTCCCACAGTAAAAGGAGAGTCACATAACAACAGCGCATAGTCCATACTGTCCCTCAAACTACCGTTATACTCCCCTCCAGGTAACAATGATTTAGTTGGTTCACGGAGTCCAAATGGAACAAGTGCTTAAAAAAATTGAATCATAAAGCGGTACTTGAAATGACAACTCACAGAACCAGTGAACATACTCCTCAATAGATAGGCCTCCTTGACGAAGATGTAATAGCTGGTCTACTGGGTCCATGGTTGGGCTGGGTTGCCGAATAAAGCCACTGGATCCGGGTGTTGGCTGGTGATTCTGTAACGATATAGGCGTCGTGACAATGAAGTGGAGATTTCAATAGCAGGCTTTATTAAAAAGAGCGTAGTCAGGATAGGCAGGTCAGATACCAGCAAACAATAACATCCAAGGCACAGACAAATCCAACAAGACAGGCAATGATCAGGGCAGGCAGCAGTCAATCAAAAACAAGGTAACAGTCCAAGGATCAAAACACGAGAAAGGCAAAATTTAGGAACATGGAAACTATGAAACACAGACGAGCTAAACTTTCAATCACCAGTGATGTGAGCATGTGTGTGTGTGCTGTTCTTATAGTGCGTGTCCCAATTCATAGGCTACATACTTCAAAGTGCGCATTTGAAGGCCGATTGCGTCATGGCGGCGTGACGAAGGCTGTCCCAATTCATGATGCATCCTACGAAGGCTGCATTTGAAGGCCGATTGCGTCACTGCGGCGCGACGAAGGCTGCCGCAATTCGAACGCGACTTCAAATGTGTCCTCCGTTTCTCCGGCAAATGAAGGATACATGAGATGGATCCTTCGCAGCCTACCCTATCCCAGAATTCATAGCGTGCCGGTGACGACGGGACTTTTATTCAAACAAAATAGCAAGTGATGGTTCTTTGGCTGCCAACGAATACACTTATAAATGTAAGTATCGTGTTTGAATTTGCTCAAATAGCTAGCAAAACAAATGTTAAAAGTCAGGGGTCTTAAAAAATGTGAACAGATTCATTTGTTAGGTGGTCTGAGGCAAAATAACTTGTATTTATTAAATTAGAGGGCTGAATTTGATAATTCCGGTACTTGGGACAAAAACTCTGCCATTGTGGCTCAGAGGTAAGGCATTACCCATCTGTAATATTTCCACTAGGACCTCTTGTGTTCACAACAGTTAGCCCTCACCTATATATAAAGCCCACAGCTACAAGACAAGTAGGCCTATAAAGGCTACTTAATAAGTAGACAAGTCTTTAACTTGTATTTTTATTTTATTTCATTTTGTATTATTTATTTATTTTGTAGCAAGATAGTCCACAAAGTTTTTTTTTTCTTTTTTTTTTTTTTTTTTTTTTTTTTTTTTTTTTCTTTTTTGTCTTTTTCTTTTTTTTTTTTTTTTTTTTTTTTTTTTTTTTTTTTTCTTTTTTTTTTTTTTTTTTTTTTTTTTTTTTTTTTTTTTTTTTTTTCTTTTTTTAAGGCAAACGTGATGATCCAGAAATATGATTTTTGAAGTATTTTGTATGCACGTCCTGCTGTCATATTTTCTAACCTTAAAATTGCAGCCCTGTCTTAATAATTTTCTTTCCTTTTTCTCTTCTTTTAGGACAGTTTTGGAGAAAATGGTGCTTCTGGGAAACTTAAAAATGAAATTAAGTTGTTTATTACTTTTGTAATTTAATTTATTTGTAAATGAAGCAAAGTAATTTATGTGTATTGTTTTAGTTGAAACTTGTAAATAAAAGATTACTAGCATTAATTTTTGCAAAGCAAGTTATAATTTGTAAATGACAGAAATTCTTCTATAAATTGTTTTTTTGCCTCTGAATAACATGTGCAAATGAAAATAAATTGTTCTATACTAAAAGTACTTTTTACAACTAATTACAAAATAACTTCAATTCAACATCAGAAAAACAACATCAAAATTTAACAATACATAAAAATGGTTTTTTTTTTCCAATCTTTTTTATGTACGCTTTCATTCAGCGGAGCAGTGAGACCCTGATGGATCTGCTGGACCTGGACGGGCTGCCATAGAAATCACGGTGTGGCATTATCTGGGATAGTCTCCAGAGTGTTTGAGTGCATATTTCCACTGTCCAGCAGTGAGGTTCAGGTTTATCCTGCAGTACAGGGGTCTGGTCTGATTTAAGGAAATGAGGAAAGCACTAGTATAGAGCTATGAAAAAGTAATTGGTGGAAGAAATAAGTTACTTTAGTAAAATACTTTCAGTAACTACTATTAGCACATTGAGGGAAAAATGCATGCATTTAAAACCTTAAGTAAAAGTATTATCCTTCATACTGTAATGTACTTAAGGTATGAAGAGTAAAAGTAGCCTATGTATTCTGCAGAAAAAACTTTATATATGATGGTCTTGCATTAATATTACTGCTGCACTACTGTGTATGTTGCATTTTACTTCTGTATATGTTCAAGGTTGTTACATTTAAAATAATTTATATAGGCCTACTGTTGGGCAGTTTAATGTACAACAGTGCATGATATTGTAAAGGACCATGTTTTTGTATTGTAGCTGTCCTATGAGAAAAAATATCATTTGTATGTGAATACATATGGAATGTATTTCATTACACTCCACCACTTTGTTATTTTGGAGATGAAATGAACAAAGTTTATTGCTAAGTTGCTACAACTGCAAACCATATCAAGGCTGCTTCCAAAGCACTAGGACCGGTCTAGCCTACGGAGGACTCTTCTTGTCGCCTAGCAACTTTGTCAGCTGCAGTAGACGAGCAGCAGTAACATTTGTAAGTTAACTTTTTATATTCGGCTGCATAAAACTAAACAGGGTTGAGAACCTGTTTAAATATGTTCACCATGGTCCATTTATGTACATAATAATCAATAATAGAATAAACAACAAAATCACATTTTGGTAAGATATAAGTCGACATTTAATCGCTTTATATTTTGTATTTTTTCACATCATTACAATATTAAAGTAAGTCTTACATCGAAAAGTCAAGAACTAACAATTCAGGCTCCAGTTATTTAAATTTTCATTAACAAATAACATCTATGGCAGCTCTCTCTTGCACCGTTGCTACGCAACAGGAGCGGCAATCGGGAACACCTGCTGGCGCAATCAGGAAATCCTGAGAAGGCTAGACTCGGAGTGTCCTTCGAAGGATGCGGTCTTTGAATTGGGACACAGCTATAGTGTGAGACTGATGAGGTGATGAGAGACAGGTGATTGCAATTGATGATGAGTCCAGGCAAAGGTTTATGGGAAATGGAGTCTGGGGTGAAATGGTAAGAGTCTGGAATGGAGTGCCCTCTAGCGAAGCTCACTGACACTCCAGCTAGAGATTGTGACACTTATATTGTCAACCAAGACCACACTGGTTTTGTGAAATCCAGGTATGGCTCTGACAATATCCAAAGAGCTTTGAATATTACAGATTATTTAAATGTTACCAAGGAATCCGCTTTTATTGTATCCCTAGATGCCGAAAAGGCATTCGATTGGGTGGAATGGCCTTTTCTTTTTGCAGTATTAGAGAAAACACAGGATCTAATTTTATAGGTTTGGTCAAACTTCTATACTCTAATCGTATAGCCAAGGTAAACACTAAAAGAATGTTGTCTAACAGATTATCTATAAGCAGAGGCTGTCATCAAGGCGGTCCACTTTCATCTTTGTTATTCTATGAGGCGCCACGTAGGATTTAAATCAAACTTCGCTTATCAATACATACACATAAAACACGTGCATATACACCTATAAATTACTCACATATTACTATTGGATGTTCAAAAATACATATATGAAATACACGTGCACACTAATATGAAATCCATGCCAATACATATTGTTAGTAATGAATGCATATACACTTGTGAATATCTTGCGTATACATACAAAGTTGACGCATGCATACACCTATAGACACTCGCTTATATATGTATATATAAACTCGATCCGTGCATATACACCTACAACACCACACGCACATACATATAAACTCGCTGCATGCAGACTCACCTATACATACTCGCATATACATATAAACTTGATCCATGCATATACACCTATAAACACTGGCACATACATATAAACTCGATGCGCGCATACACATCCATAAAACACTCGCGCATACATACAAAATAAAATTCACTAACGTATACAGTTCAGATAAGAAAGACGTATACTTTAGTTGTGTACATGTATATGCAAGTGATTTCATATGTGGATGTGCGTGAACTTTTCAGTGCAAACGGAAGGCATTTCAGTGTAAAAGGAAGACTTCAAATGATGTCTTCTTCATGCCGATCGACATGAATTTCAGAGTGACCTTAATAGCGGTGACGTTTGTTAGTGCTTTATTTGCGTGTGCAAGTTGCAATGAAGACGATATAGTCGATTTCTTTAATAGCGCATTACAGTGCCTAACGCGTATACAGCAAGAGCCGAGAGAGACACTTTATCGAGATTTAGATAACCATGCCAGAACAATTAACAGTCTTTTGTCCGTGGTTCGTTATGATCAAAATGCCGAAACCAGAGAATGCATCGTTATTCTCGAGACGCTGTACCGCACACTGCGCCAAATCACACATCCGCTTGATATTGGAAGACTTGCTGGAGCTAGACTAAGAGCAGTCCCACCACCTACATCTATCACAGGTGACAGAGGTCGTCCGAGATATGACATTTCGTATGAGCAACTGTGCCATTGTCTGCAGCTTGGGTTTAACTGGCAGGGAATCGCATCCTTATTAGGAATAGACCGCCGCACTTTGTTCCAGCACAGGCAGCGTCTTGAAATCAGACCGTTGGAGTTTGCAGAGCTGTCTAACTATGAGTTGAACACACTTGTCAGACAGATTTTGCAAAGAACCCCAAATGCAGGCGAGACCTACATTCTGGGCAGTCTCCGGTCTCGCTCTATCCGCATCCAGCGTTGGAGGGTGAGACAGTGTTTACATGAGATAGATCCTATTGGAAGGTCACTCAGGCGCCGACGTGCTGTCAGAAGAAGAATTTATTCTGTGCAAACTCCTAACCAACTCTGGTATGTCCAGCAGTTATTTGACAACTTCATTAAAATATCCCTTAAAATGAACTAATGTTAATGAATTAAGTATGGTATTTGTTGTAATGTAAATCATCCCGCAAAAATTATGTAAGCAACACTTTTACTAAACGATGGTTAATTTTCCTATTCCACGTGACATTATAAAACAATTAGAACAGTACAATTAAAAAAATATAAGCTACTAATGAATTATCTCTCTTAACAGGCATATAGACGGAAACCATAAACTGGTCAGATGGAGACTGGTTTTCCACGGGTGTGTTGATGGATATAGCCGCACCATTATTTATCTCGACAGTCTGAACAATAATAGAGCATTAAGTGTTCTGTCTTTGTTCCAAGAAGGGGTTCAAAACTTTGGATTGCCATCAAGGGTTAGATACGACCATGGCATGGAAAACATTGAGGTTGCACGTTACATGTTAAATAGAAGAGGACTAAATAGAGGAAGTGTCATTACGGGCCGTAGTGTGCATAATCAACGGATCGAACGTTTATGGGCAGAGCTGAACAGAGTTGTTTCATATTATTATTCGGACTTGTTCACTTTCATGGAGGACCAAGGTATACTAGACTCTCTGTGTGAGCTTCATGTATTTTGTTTGCATTTTATTTACAAACCTCGGATCCAGAGGGCAGTTAGGGAATTTAGGGACATGTGGAATAACCATGGACTGTCAACTGAAAGAGGACAAACTCCTCTGCAGTTATGGCACAGGGGTATTGTTAGTCATATTGGAATCAACAACACAGCTATATCTGGTGTTTTGGACAATGATGAACATGTTGACATCAATGAAAACAGACCAAATCCTGAACTACAGACCAGGAATAATATAATAGTTCCTGAAAACATTTACCGCCCAAATGACTCTACCTTGAAAAACATTCTGGAAACATTTAACCCATTACAAAATGATGGAAATCATGGAATTGATCTGTTTTTGGCACTTGTACAATTATTGGAAAGACAACAGGCTAGAACACAGTAAAAGTGCTTTATTGCGATTGTTCCATCTTAGAACTCATAAACAAGTGTTGACAAATGTTGCATTACGGCAATGCTTGTAAAAACTGTTAAATTATATAGTTAAGGTTTAAACAAGTACTGCTTGATTCTAACATTGCTGAAAATTATTTAATAAAGTGTTTTCATTAGACTAAAACAAATGCCTCAATAAGAACACTTTGGCACAACATTAACATCTTAGCATTTAAAAGTGTCTCTTACTCCTTGCCAAATCCCTTGGTATTATTAATAGCAAATTCCATGTTGCTTTTAAAAGCACCATATGTGCTATATAATGGCAGGCGAAGGCAGTTGATGCATGTATTTGCAACTGGAAATCTTTGTGGAGTTTCTGTGTCATGGTGAAAGGCAATAGAAGGCGGAGGATGAAATCTAATTGGTGGGACCTGATCAGATCCTGTAGCAAATGCTAAGATTGCTCTAAGCCTTTGTGACCCCTCCTCTGAGTGAACAAAAAAAAGCAAAATATCAACAATTATACAGTGTATTCAGGTGGAAAAAATTAAACCGCAAAACTGATGCAGTGTTATGACCAATGACCTTATAAATCAAAAAAATTATTTAATAAAAATTTTTAAATTAATTTGTAAAAAAACATTTCTTATTATTTTTTATTAATATTTAATTTTAATTATAAAAAAATTAATTAATGAATGGCAAAATGTTAATATTTAAAAAAGGAGGATCATAATTTTATTTTATTTTCTATTTAGTAGTACTGCCCTGACCAAGCTATTTCACATAACAGATGTTTACATATACTTCACACAAAATATAGCCGATTTTAACAAAAAAACACACCCCACCCCAAAAGTAAGATACATCATTTCTTAATACTGTAGTAAGTGTTACGGGGCTGACGAGACGTGAGATGTGCGGATCCATTTGCAAAGCTTTTATTGTGGAGAAGACAGAGACGTGGTTAAAACAGGCATGGGTCAGATAGAGGCAGACAGGTATATGGTGGGCAAAACACAAGAATAGTCCTAGGGCTAGCGCAGGTCGACGATCGGCAGACAGAATCAAAAAAGGGGCAAGACAAAAGGGGTGAATCCAGGGAACCAGGCGAAGATCAGAAACCGAGAAGGCTAAGGCTAAGGAAAATGACTAGGGCTAAGGCTAAGGAAAACGACTAGGGCTATGTAGAGTCGCTATCGCTAGGGGAGTGATAATCGCTGAACAATACTTGGCAGAGGGAAGGGATAAGAGTGAGTGTTATATAGCGAGGGAGTGATATGAAACAGCTGGGTACAATCAGTGTTAACAGCTGTGTGCAATCAGTGCTGAGTGCAATCAGTAATGCATGATGGGAAATGTAGTCCGGGGTGCTATGCAACAGTTTGTGTGGTGCGAGAGTCAATGAAAAGGAAAGTTCATGGACCGGATTCGTGACAGAGCCCCCCCCCAAGGAGCGGCTTCCAGACGCTCAAAACCCTTTACGATTCCGGAGGGCGGTGGAGTGGAGGCGGAACAGGGGGAGGGATGGAGCGCCAGGTCCACCTGGAAGTGGAGAGACCGGGGACTGAGGCAGAGCCGGCGGAGCTGAGGACCACCACAGCAGAGCAGACGGGTCCGAGTATCTCCACGGCGGAGCAGAAGACCACCAGAACCAGACAGTAGACCACCACGGCAGAGCAGAGAACCACCACGGCGGAGCAGAGGACCACCAGAACCAGACAGTAGACCACCACGGCAGAGCAGAAGACCACCAGAGCCAGACAGTAGACCACCACGGCGGAGCAGAAGACCAGAGCCAGACAGTAGACCACCACGGCGGAGCAGAGGACCACCAGAGCCAGACAGTAGACCACCACGGCGGAGCAGAGGACCACCAGAGCCAGACAGTAGACCACCACGGCAGAGCAGAAGACCACCACTGCGGAGGAGCGGAGGCGCCACCATGGCTTTTTTTGCAGCAGAAGGAGCAGACAGAGCAGAAGACCACCACGGAGGAGCAGACGGAGCAGAAGACCACCACGGAGGGCCAGACTGATCAGGAGACCATGGCAGAGACTGTAACGACGAGAGAGCAGAGACAGACAACAGAGACAGAACATTGGGGTTGATAGACAAGACTGAGCATTCAGGGGCAACCTCCCTGGCAGACAAAGCACACAAAGAATTCACAAACGGCCTCCATAGCCAGGATAGGACGAGCAGGGAGCTCGCAAACGGCCTCTATAGCTGTGACAGGACGAGCAGGGAGCTCGCAAACGGCCTCTATAGCCGTGACAAGAAGAGCAGGGAGCTTGCAAACGGCCTCTATACGAGCAGGGAGCTCGCAAACGGTCTCCATAGCTGTGACAGGACGAGCAGGGAGCTCGCAAACGGCCTCCATAGCTGTGACAGGACGAGCAGGGAGCTCGCAAACGGCCTCCATAGCTGTGACAGGACGAGCAGGGAGCTCGCAAACGGCCTCCATAGCTGTGACAGGACGAGCAGGGAGCTCGCAAACGGCCTCCATAGCCGTGACAGGACGAGCAGGGAGTTTGCAAACAGTCTCCTTAGCCATGACAGGACAAGCAGAGAGTTCATAGAAGGCCTCCTTGGCCGGAACAGGACAAGCAGAGAGTTCATAGCGGCCTCCCCCCCCCACCCCCAGCCTCCTTGGCAGGAACAGGACAGGCAGAGAGTTCATAGCCTGCCTCCTTGACCGGAACAGGACAGGCAGAGAGTTCATAGCCGGCCTCCTTGGCCGGAACAGGACAGGCAGAGAGTTCATAGACGGCCTCCTTGGCCGGAACAGGACAAGCAGAGAGTTCATAGACGGCCTCCTTGGCCGGAACAGGACAGGCAGGAAGTTCATAGACGGCCTCCTTGGCCGGAACAGGACAGGCAGAGAGTTCATAGACGGCCTCCTTGGCCGGAACAGGACAAGCAGAGAGTTCATAGGCGGCCTCCTTGGCCGGAACAGGACAGGCAGGAAGTTCATAGACGGCCTCCTTGGCCGAAACAGGACAGGCAGGAAGTTCATAGACGGCCTCCTGGGCCGGAACAGAACAGACAGAGAGTTAATCGACGGCCTCCTTGGCCAGAACAGAACAGACAAAGAGTTCATAGGCGACCTCCTTGGCCAGAACAGGACAGGCAGGAAGTGCGTTGCTGGGCGCCACCACCACGCAAGGAACTGAGACAAGTGTCGCCATCTCGGGAGGTTCTGCAGCCTGCGCCGCCACCTCTGGAGATGTTGTAGCTGGTGCCGCTGCCTCTAGCAAATCGGCAGTGGAGTACGCGGCCCAGACACACCATAAAGCAACCCCCCATATGAGGAGTGCAGCAGACAGGGAGGAATGAGTTCAGAAGAACGGCAGGACCTAAGTGAGTGGGTTTGGGATACCAGTGCGCGTGCCAGACACCAGCGATGGTACATCCATCACAATGCGACACCAGACTGAGAATACCACGGACCGACCCGACACTCGCGGTGCCAAGCAGACAGGTGTGACTGACTCTGCCGATGCATAAGACTGTGATGCGACGTGAATCAATTCCTAATCCCTCCGGAATGATAGCTGGGGATGAGAAGTGACGGTGACTCTGCAATGAATAGCCATGAACCGTGGCGAGCGCTACTGGGATATGAACAGCTGTGTTTTTTTTTTTTTTTTTGTTTGGTTTTTTTAATGCCAAACGAAGTGCAATGGTGGAGGGGAGGGCGATGGAGGGGCGCAATCTGGATGAATAGCTGAGACACCATGATAGTCGGAAGATCAGCTGAGACTTGACTGGACTCTTGAAGATCAGTTGTGACTTGATACATAGAATTCATGAATATCCCCCCCCCCCCCCGCCCTGCGACTTGACTTGATCCTGAAGCATTAGCCGGCCCCCCCCGGACTTGATAATTATATAACTTGACTAATCAACTAGGAAGATCAGTTGTGACTAGATTTGACTCAGGAAGATCAGTTGTGACTTGACTTGACTCATGACTATCAGTTGTGACTTGACTAGACTCATGAATATCAGTTGTGACTTGACTGAACTCAGGAAGAACAACTGTGACTAGACTTGACTCATGATAATGAATGGTAAATTGACTTGACCCATGACAATCAACTGACTTGACTAGACTAAACTATCAGCTGTGAATTGACTAGACCCATGATCAGAAACTGTGACTTGATTTGCCCCATGACAATCAACTGTGACTTGACTAGAATCATGATCAGAAACTGTGACTAGACCTGCCCCATGATGATCAACTGTGACTAGACCTGACTCATGAATATCAGCTGTGACTTGACTAGACTCATGACTATCAGCTGTGACTTGACTTGACTTGTGAAGATCAGCTGTGACTTGACGGAGCGGTGTTGTCCGCCATTTTGTGATCAGGCTCCTCTGTCGACGCCATCTTGTGAGCATGCTCTGATACAGCCATCACTTCAGTCACCGACATGGTGTCGCTTCTTCTCTGCCGACACCCAACGTGAACGCTGCAAACAGCCAGTCAGCAAGGCATAATCTATAAAGTCCCTTAAGCTATGGTTGAATTTGCTCTTTGGCATCCAAGATTTTGTGGGTTCATTAAGTCAAAAACGGAACAAGTCTTTAAATAAAATTATCATATAGGGGTACCTGGTAAGATAGTTCACAGAACCGATGAACATACTCCTCAATCGAACGACCTCCCTGTCGAAGATGTAGTAGCTCGGTGACCGGTCCATACCAGGCCAGAGTCCATTGAGAAAGCTGCTGGATCCTTGTGTGGCCGAGTATTCTGTTACGGGGCTGACGAGACGTGAGACGTGCGGATCCATGTGCACACTTATTGTGGAGAAGACAGAGACGTGGTCAAAACAGGCATGGGTCAGATAGAGGCAGACAGGCATATGGTGGGGCCCCCCTCCCCCACCACGACCCGCACTCGTCCTAGGCTCGCGCCAGGGCGACGAGACGGCGAAGCACTCAAAACGGCGACCGCACCAAAGGAGAGGAAGTCCAGGAAAAAGGAGAGAAAGAAGCAGAGGTTCTTGCTCGTTTTTTTCCGTTCCCCGAGAAGGTAACGGTACGGCTATGGCTAAGGCTAAGGCTAAGGCTAATGCAACAAACGAGGGCTCTGTAGAGTCGCTATCGCCAGGGGAGCGATAAATGCGGAACAATACTCGGCAGAGGGAAGGGATAAGAGTGAGTGTTATATAGTGAGGGAGTGATATGAAACAGCTGGGTGCAATCAGTGTAAACAGGTGTGTGCAATTCGTGCTGAGTGCAATCAGTAATGCATGATGGGAAATGTAGTCCGGGGTGCTATGCAACAGTTTGTGTGGTGCGAGAGTCAATGAAAAGGAAAGTTCATGGACCGGATTCGTGAACAATAATGTTACCCTGACAATCAAACTTATGCTTTGTGCTAGTTAGTCATGACTCTCAATGTTTGTTTTCTCCTTGACATGGCCTCTTAATGTAATTGTTATGTTGCCTTCCTGATTAATAGTGCTCAATTAAATTTGAACTTTAGTAATGATGTGGATAAATCCTTCAAAGATCTTAGTGTGAAAGATAAATCTCTAACATCATAAGGATCACTGTTGGGACATTCTCACAAATGCAGATAATGTTGGAAAAGCAGAGAATTTGAAGGATTTTTTAAAAGTGCTATGGACAGTTTAATCAATGGCTAATAAAACAAGACACTCATGAACAGCTATCACGAAGCTCAAAAACATACAATGCATACAATTTAGAATGAGTGTTTTTTTTTTTTTCTTTTTCTTTCTGTTTCTTTTTTGTTTGTTTTTTTTTGGGTAGGAGACTGTACTCTTTGAACTGGGTTATTTTGGTAAATTCAAGTAGTATTATTGTGTTATGTGAAACACCTAATTCAGGTCAGTGCTAAATAAAACAATGTAATTCATACGATCCCTTGTATGAAAACGTGATTCATACGATCTGTCTTTTTTAAATATCACTTTTAGAAGAGGTATATTTATGAGCACAACTGTATATACATATAGATATTGTAGCAATGGAGTTAGTAGAACACTTGCAGCAATAGTGTCACATACAACAATATGCGTTGAAAACAGAGCATGTGAGCGGAGCGGAGCGTGAGCAGAGTGGTAATATTTCCTTAAGAGCGCAGAGTGCCTTTCTGAAGATTCCGCTCCGCTCACGCCCCTACGCTCACTCAATACGCTCAGCGCCGCTCGCTCAACCCAGAATGCCTTTTGGTGATTTGCTTGTTCGAGATCGAGAGTCTGTAGAGATCGAGAATAGTAGAGCAGTTATGGAGTTCAGATATTGTTTCAACGAAGTTGCAAGCCTTATACATAAACGTAAAGTAAAAATCAAAGTTAAGAATGATCAGGGAGAAGAAACTGAGAGGGAGTGCGGGGAGACTGTTAAAGTTAGTACAGATTCATATTGATTACAGAGAGCAAGAAGATGTGCTACGCAAACATGGTGCAGCAAAAGGTGAGCTAGTTACATACCATAATAAATGAATAAACAGGTAGGCTAAGGTTACATTCGGATGTACGGAGCCCCGATCATGACATGCAGACAAAATAATGGCCACGAATTTAGAATAGGCTAGTTCTCTTTTATGCTAGGACTACATTATGGCCACAAATTAAGAATACATTTTTTCGTTTAGTCTAAATTATGGCAACGAATTAAGTATTCGTTCTCTTGTTTAGGCTTAGCTGGCGCCACGGAAATTTTCAATTTTCGGTTTTTCGTTAATTCGTTCATTCCCTAGTTTTAGTAGGCCTAAATCGTTGAACGAATTATTATATTTCGTAATTACTTATTAAAATTATTATTACTTAAAATTAATAAATAATAAATTAATTTAAAAAAAGAATAAAACCTGCTGACATCGTAGAAACAAATTGTTAATTCGAATTATATTCAATAATTAAATTAAATAATCTCAGTTAAACTGTAGACCAAGCTAACACACAGCTGTATATAGGCCTAAACACAGAACTACAGAGTACAGAAGATATTAGCATACACCACTTAGGCCTATTAAAATATATATATTTTTTTTAAACTGACCCGAACCAATAGGTAGACCTACAGAATGTAGGCTAGATATAGGCAGCAGTAATTTATAATTTAATATTATAATCCTAATATAATGCACACAAATTTGTCTTCTACAGAAAAAAAACGGAGCGCAGCGCGTATGAGCAGCGATAAGAATGGGGTAATGGTGAGCATGTGATAGGTGGCGCAGCGAAATTATACGGACGCGTGCCGTTTTGTTTTTTTTTCTTTTTTTCTGCTTTTTTTTTTTTTTTTCTTCGTTTTCTTTTTTTTTTTTTTTTTTTTTTTTTTTTTTCCCCCCTTTTTTTTTTTTTTTTTTTTTTTTCTTTTTTTTTTTTTGTTTTTTTTTTCTCTTTTTCTTCCGTTTTCTTTTTTTTTTTTTTGTTTTTTTCTTCCTCCTTTTTTTTTTTTTTTTTTTTTTTTTTTTTTTTTTTTATTTTCCTTTTTTTTTTTTTTTTGAGGAGCCGGTTTCAGACGAACTGAAGTGGAGGCACAAAAAACCCCCCTCAATAGAGCCCGTCACACCGCTCCGTTCGCTCAATGCTTGGTTGAAAATCCACGACACTAAAAACCGTCATATGAGATTTGTCCTTTAGATTGCAGAACAAATGATAATTTACTGCTTCAAATCAATGAATTGATTTAAATTATGATGCACTTCAAATATATTTGAATGAGCAAGCCAAGAAATGTTCCAGTTCCACTAATCATTGTCTGTAACTTATTAAAAGTGAAATGTGCTTAATAAAAAGGTTACCTTCCACATCCTGCAGGTAGTCCCTCCAGAAAGCAATTACTCAGTTCTCATTTGCTCGTTTGTTGCTCCCATTCTCTGACCACTGTATTTCAAATAGGTCATCCATTATGTCTGCTGTCAGCTGATTTGGCTGGTGACAAAACACGGATCTAAAAGCTTTGGTGCTGTTGGCTTTTGCAAGGACGCCAAGAGTTTTTAGTCCATCCCTGAACCTATATTAAGATGATTTAGTATGATTCATAATTAAAGAGAGATTTGAAATAACAACATTGCATTAATTAATTTTATTAAGATAATAATGAAAGAATTGTATTTTTATTTTAGTATAAATACATTTGTTTGATTCAAAAGATTCATCCAATGGACTGTGTATATTTCTGAAGTCCTAACAAACCTTTCAAATGGTCCACGAACACGATTCACCACCTGAAACATCAGTAAGTCTTCAACCAGCCTGTCCCTGTCGGCAATGCTTCTTAATGGCCTAAGACAACCTGCGTTGGCAAGGTAGTCCATAATGGGCTCAGTTGAGTGTTGTAGCTCTTCAAGAGTTGTGGCTTCAGAAACCTGTATGTGAGCAAATGGCAAGTGCATTTCAAATTTAAGTTAGAAATATTTCAGAGAACATTTTCTATATATAATATTGTTATACTAAGCTATGGCTTTTATAATGGAACACATTTTTAAGTAAATCTGAGAAAGCATGATGGTATAAGTAAATGAAATGTTTATACTGCAGTTTTAAGCAAACCTTTTTGATTTTATTATAAAGCTCGCAGTCAGCTACATCGTCCAAGTCAGGTATGCACATGTCTGGCCCCTGAACTAAACTGTCATATAGGGTCTTAGAGAAACAACCCGGTGCAGGTCCTCCATGTACAAGACTGACTGCAACTGCTCTCCCTGCTATGAAATACCTGTCCTCCCTGATGGCTGACATAAAATTAGAGAACACATGTCAATACAACAGCCTTCACAGATCCTTAAAATCACAATTATGCAATGTAGAATAAAAGTTCTCAAATCTGTACATCAAACAGCACAAATATAATGTATACCTTGGGAATCAAGAGCCAAGTTGAGACTGTCCTCTTTTCCCTCAAACATTGATGACTGCATTAGTGCCACCAGGAGTAGCCGTAAAAATTCTCGCCTTGGACCACCCAGATCAATAGCCTCTTCATACTTTCCTTTATCATCAGAAAACCTGATCACCATTCTGTTATTTGGATTGTATGAGAGTCTTGTAAATCCCCGTACAGCACCATCCAGCACAGATGCACGGTTGATATTAAACTTGCAGGTTTGATTGGAGTTTATTTTTGTTGCAAGTTCTTCCAATATTTGATTGATGGGGATTTCCACAGCAGGGGGGATTCTGAAGTAGTACAGGTTTTATTATTTAAATTTCATTATAATACAAAAACATTTAAAATAATATCAATATATCATGTGTTACACAAAAGGGCTGCGTGGTAGGGAATGTGTATTCCAATCACTATTGAATCAGACTGATTGAAAAAAGGTGCAAACTCTGCAGGAACTTAGTGAGTTGTCATGTTTTTCCATAGACTGGTAAAACTCTATTTGTAGTTAAAAAGGTTATGTTTTTGTAATCAAATTCTACAAGGGGACTGCACACCGATGGAACTGGCGGAGAATTGAGCTCTTGTGGGAGATTGACCTCTGGTGGAGGACTGCGCACCAATGGAACTGGCGGAGAACTGAGCACCGATGGAACTGGTGGAGAATTGAGCTCTTGTGGGGGATTGAACTCTGGTGGAGGACTGCGCACCAATGGAACTGGCGGAGAACTGAGCACCGATGGAACTGGTGGAGAATTGAGCTCTTGTGGGGGATTGAACTCTGGTGGAGGACTGCGCACCAATGGAACTGGCGGAGAACTGAGCACCGATGGAACTGGTGGAGAATTGAGCTCTTGTGGGGGATTGAACTCTGGTGGAGGACTGCGCACCAATGGAACTGGCAGAGGACTGAGCACCGATGGAACTGGCGGAGAATTGAGCTCTTGTGGGGGATTGAACTCTGGTGGAGGACTGCGCACCAATGGAACTGGCAGAGGACTGAGCACCGATGGAACTGGCGGAGAATTGAGCTCTTGTGGGGGATTGAACTCTGGTGGAGGACTGCGCACCAATGGAACTGGCGGAGGACTGAGCACCGATGGAACTGGCGGAGAATTGAGCTCTTGTGGGGGATTGAACTCTGGTGGAGGACTGAAAAGTAATGCTGTGAACTGAAAACTAAGAAGAAATGAAGTAATGCACATTAGACAAAGACCAAAAGTGCTAGAAAATAAATGAACCAAGTCAAAGAAGGCACTCACCGAGTTTTGTGTGGAAGACTGGTCATTCAAGTCAATGGTCACATTCTCTTCAGAAGCAGGACCTGATGACTGGTAGACCCTTTCACCAGGCATGTCAATGTCAACGCAGCTGTCATCAGAGCAGTCTGTTTCAGCCTTGGAAAATAATACAGCACAGATGAGCTCTCTTGTTAAGCAATGTATTTTGCATAGTTTGTAGTATTGTTGCCACTTCACAAGAGTTTTTAACAGTGACTGCAAATGTGAAAATTAATTTTAAAAAAAAGAAAGCTAAAAGTCAGTCATGAAGTATAAAACAAGTTAACATTGCATAACATACATTTAGACACTACAGTTGTGCTCATAAGTGTGCATACCCCTTGCAGAATGTGCAAAATGTTAATAATTGAAACAAAACAAGAGGGATCATGAAAATTGCATGTTATTTTTTTTATTTAGTACTATCCTGAGTAAGATATTTTACATAAAAGATATTTACATATACTCCACAAGACAAAATAATAACTGAATTTATAAAAATGACCCCATTCAAAAAAGTTTATATACCCTTCAATCTTAATACTGTGTGTCGTTTCCTGAGTGATCCACGACTGTTTTTATATTTTGTGATAGTTGTTCATGAGTCTCTATGTTGGTCCTGAGCAGTTCAACTGCCTGCTGTTCTTCAGAAAAATCCTCCTAGCTCCATGCAATTAAGATTGAAGGTAGTAAACTTAATTAAATGTAAATGGGGTCATTTTTATAAATTCCGTTATTTTGTCTTGTGGAGAATATATAAGCATATGTTATGTGAAATAGCTTATTCGGGACAGTATTAAATAAACTATAACATGCAATTTTCATGATCCCTCGTGTTTTGTTTCAATTATTAACGTTTTGCACATTCTGCAAACTAAACGTATGAGCACAACTGTATATGGCCTAAAATAACCCTAAACCCTATAAGCAAGCCCATATGGGAAATAAATTTTTTTTTTTTGAACTTCATAAAAAAAACAAAAAAAACACCAGTCTTACCAAGAGTAGTGGTTTTGAGGGTTTTACGTATAAGGCCTTCAACTTGAACACCTTTAAAATCAAGCTACCATCCAGTTCCTGACCTTCACTTAACTTAGGTGTAATGACCTTGTTGCCACATCCCATAAGTATTTCCAAACAGCACATAATGAAAACC
The DNA here is from genome assembly GCA_018155175.1 of Sinocyclocheilus anophthalmus. Lineage (NCBI taxonomy): Eukaryota > Metazoa > Chordata > Actinopteri > Cypriniformes > Cyprinidae > Sinocyclocheilus > Sinocyclocheilus anophthalmus. The sequence goes on along the minus strand of JADLZN010000322.1, from coordinate 8,937 downwards.
AGTGGTACTAATACACCATCAAATACAAATACATCACACAGTAAAACATTTACAATAACTATAACTTCTTTACAAAAATTTTTTAAAACATATTTACCTTACATCAAGTGGCACTTTTTCTTTGAAGGCTCTTCTTTGAAGCCTTCTTAGATTTTTCTTAAAACCGTTGTACTGTCCCATGCTTTGTCAAATTCAAAAGCATTTAATATGTGTCCAATCTCATGCAAGTGCTGTTTTTTCTTTTGCTTTACTACAGCATTATCGTCAGGGGAGGTCAACAGTATAACATCCTTATTAAAAGTCCGATGGTATTGTGTCCTTGGCCTGTAAAAACAAACACAGCTTAACAAAAAGCAAACTTTAATTAACAGCATTTATCATAAATTACTTGACATCCTTAGTTCTGAAAATGGCTAAGCTCACTAGTGGGACTGGGACTTTAGTTGGGAAGACATTTTATACTTCTTAACTATAGAGGCAGGAAATTGTACTCTGTCTGTCTATCTCTGTCTCTGTGTGTCTTTACGTGCCTGTTCTTTGTGTGTGTGTGTGTGTATCCCTCCCCCTCCCCAGTGCCAGTTCAGATTTTTTTCTTACCTTTTTCTAGATCGAGACTGCCAATTACCATACTGCTGGCGAGTGTGATATCGTGATCCGTGAACTTCGCCGGCGGATGATGTTGGCATCGTTTGCCTGATATTGATGCTTTGTACACCAGGCGTCGATGGCCGAAACAAAGTACGCAATTCAGATTCTGTTTCTGACTGCAGTTGAGCAGAAGGCGACACATTGGATTCAACTGAATAAGCAATTGATCTTATAATAGTGGGCGAAGCAAGAACATTACGCAAAATGCTAATTCCTTCAGTTGTACGATCCCTGTCCATGATTGCAAATGCGGCAATTACACACAGGTTACTTCCGTTTACGCTCAAACGACTTCCTTTTACACTGAAATGCCTTCCTTTTACACTGAAATGCCTTCCGTTTGCACTGAAAAGTTCACGCACATCCACATATGAAATCACTTGCATATATATGTATGTACACAACTAAATTATACGTCTTTCTTATCTGAACTGTATACGTTAGTGAATTTTATTTTGTATGTATGCGCGAGTGTTTTATGGATGTGTATGCGCGCAATCGAGTTTATATGTATGTGCAGTGTTTAGTTATGAGGTGTATATGCATGGATCAGCAAGTTTTATATTTAGCAGTATGTAATAGGTGAGTCTGGGCATGGCAGCGAGTTCTATGTTATAGTGCGTGTGGTGTTGTAGGTGTAATATGCACGGATTGGCAATCCGGAGTTTATATATATATATACAGTGTTGTGAAAAGGTTTTTGCCCCCTTCCTGCATTTTAATTTTTTGGCATATTTGTCACACCTAAAAGATTCAGATCATCAAACAAATTTTTATATTACACAAAGATAATGCAAGTAATTACAAAATGCAGTTTTTAAATGATTATTTATTTTTATTAAGGGTACAAAAAAAAATAAAAAAAAAAAAAGCTTTCTAAACCTGCCCATGGCCCTACTTGGAAAAGTAATTGCCAACCTACAATCTAAATAGCGGGTTGTGAGGCGTCACGCTTTGCAGCAACAACTGCAATCGAGTGTTTGTGATAACTGGCAATGAGTTTTTCACATCGCTGTGGAGGAATTTTGGGCCACTCTTCTTTGCAGAATTGTTTTAATTCAGCCACATTGGAGGGTTTTCTAGCATGAATGGACTGTTTAAGCATCTAAATCGGATTTAAGACCGGACTTTGATTTGGCCACTGCAAAATCTTAATTTAGTTTTTCTTGAGCCATTAAGAAGTGGACTTGCTGGTGTGTTTGGGATCATGGTCCTGCTGCATAACCCAAGTGCACTTGAACTTGAGGTCACAAACTGATGGCCGGACATTCTACTTCAGGATTTTCTTATGAGAGTGCAAATTCTATAGGGGGTTTCTTTCGTCAGTGGTAAATTATGGGCCAAGTCGTCACAGGGGGGGGGGGCCGAAGCTGGGCAAAGGCAGGCCGCCAGATCATCACACATACGCACCACCATGTTTGACTGTTGGTATGAGGTTCTTTTTATGAAATGCTGTGTTGGTTTTACGGCAGATGTAACGGGACACACACACCTTCCAAAAAGTTCAACTTTGTCTCATCAGTCCACAGAATATTAGCCCAAAAGTCTTGGGGATAATCAAGAAATTTTTTGGCAAATGAGAGACGAGCCTTTATGTTCTTTTTGCTCAACGGGGCAGTGGCTTTTGCCTTTGAACTCTCCCATGGATGCCGTTTTTTTGCCCAGTCTCTTTCTTATTGTTGATTGTCATGAACACTGACCTTAATTAAGGCGAGTGAGGCTGCAGTTCTTTAGATGTTGTTCTGGGTCCTTTAATGACCTCTTGGATGAGTCGTCGTTGAGCTCTTGGAGTAATTTTGGTAGGCTGGCCACTCCTGGGAAGGTTCACCACTGTTCCAAGTTTTCTCAATTTGTGAATAATGGCTCTGACCATGGTTCGCTGGAGTCCTAAAGCCTTAGAAATTGCTTTATAATCCTTTCCAGACTGATAAATGTCAGCTATTTTGTTTCTCATCTGTTTTTGAATTTCTTTAGATCTCGGCATGATGTGTTGCTATTTAAGCACACTTCACTTTATCAGACGGGTTCTGTTTAAGTGATTTATTGATTCAATAGGTCTGGCAGTAATCAGGCCTGCGTATGGCTAGTGAAATTTAACTCAGCTTTCTAAAATAAGGTGGTTAATCACAGTTCTTTCATGATTTAACATGGAGGGTAAGCAGTAGGGGGGCATATTAATTTTTTCGCACTAGTATGGCGCAGGCCGTAGGTTTGGATGAGAAAGGTAAAATCAGTTTTTTTTTCCCTTAATAAATGAAATCATAATTTAAAAACTGCATTTTGTATTTACTTGCTTTATCTTTGTGTAATATTTTAAATTTTTTGATGTCGAAGAAATTAAAAAAAAAAAAAAAATAAAAAACATAAAAAAAAAAAAAAAAATAAAAAAAAAAAAAAAAATTTATGTAACACCACAAAAAGACACCACGCCCGTAGAAGCGACATTCACTTGTGCCACAACATGGCAACAAAATAAGAAATCTTGTGAGTGGAAAGGAAGGGCGGCCAGACACTTGTTTCCCCAGGCCCACATGTATATATATATATATAAGGCGAAAGTGTCTATATGTGTATGCATCGTGTCACTTGTATGTATACGCAAGATATTCACAAGTGTATATGCATTCATTACTAACAATATTGGCATGGATTTCATATTAGTGTGCATGTGTATTTCATATATGTATTTTTGAACATTCAGTAGTATACATGTATATGTGAGTAATTTATAGGTGTATATGCACATGTTTTATGTATGTATTGATAAGCAAAGTTTGATTTAAATCCTACGTGGCGCCTCATACTTCATTTCTCCTGTGCTATCGAACACTTTGCTGTGAGAACCTATATGTTAGTCATAACTACAGTATTAAAATAGGTCATAAGACGCGGAACATCGTATATCTCTGTATGGCAGATGATGTTATATTGTCAATCTCAAATACCTCGTGACACCTTTGGGGGGGGGGGGAAAAAATTCATGCTTTTCTACTGATGTGATTCTTGCAGTAATTGAAAAATATAGTAATTTTTCAGTATACAATGATGAGGATAAGACGATGATGAAGGTATAGGCAGCCTTTAATAAATCCACAGAGGGTAAATCCAGATATAGCAAACAGGCAACTAACTAGTGATGTAACGATTACTGGTTTGACGATAAATCGTGATAAAATATCCCACGGTTAGTATTACCATTTCATATTTTAATTATCACTATAACCGTATTCGATTACCGTGATTTGAACAACTGAGGATAAATAAATACTGTACTGCACAGGGCTCCAGTGTGTGACCAAATGGGCGCATTTTGCGATAATTTTTTCTGCCGGTGCGACTAAATTTTGTGTGTGGTCGCACTGGCGTGACCATCGCATTGTTTAACTCATAAGTGCTGCATTTCTGTTGCATGTGAGAAACCGCAAACGGCAAATGAAACTGAAAGCGTAACGAAACCGCGCGACTCGTTTGAGCTGCGCAGTGCATTTCTAGTGTAGAGCCTGGTTCATACTCGAGCGCGAATAGCAAGTTTAGTTTTACTATTATTTTTGTTTTCATTTTGAAAAGATTGTTATCTTTGCTGTTTACCTCACGATAAATGCTTCGCTATGGAGGCTCTCTTTTATTTATTAATTTGATTCCTCAGTGTTTGCTAAACGTGCTGTAATTTATTAGTCTGTATATAATACAGCATGTGGTGTATGCCATGCCTCGTCTTATTCGTTTTTGTTCATAAATGTTTTATAAGCTAGTTTGTCATTGTATCTTACTGTTTTATTGTTGTTATGCTTTTTAATTAAGAATAACAATGAAGACATCTTTTGTTTTAGTCTTAAAAAGTGAAAGGTGTGTAGATCAAAAAACGGTCCGAATTAGCATGCCCTGCTGTAAATTTTGACTGGTTGATGAAAAACAAGCTTATGTGGATTCTACACATTTAAACAATAAGGTATCTAGTATTATTTATGGAGCACATAAAATACATATACAAATACAATTTATAAATCAATTATCATTTTGACTTGACCCTTCTCTTTATTTAAAAGATGAAATGTGAGGTTTACCATTTATAAAACCTTTTCAAAGCTTTATTTGAATATTTACATTAGATATTTCAACATGCTATAAAACTGTTGTCAGTCAAGTTGTCATTTAAAATCCGGACATCATTGGCAATGTATGTTTTATTATGGCAAACAAAAACCGCGTTATTTTGGTGTTTTTTGTATTTTAATGTAAAACTTGGGGAAATATTTGTGTGTCAATACTCTTTTTGAACATTTCATTCCAGCACATTTTTAACGAATACGCTGTGATAATACTGAATAACCTGATAACTTTGGTCACTATAATCGTGATAAGAAATTTTCATACCGTTACATCCCTAGCAACAACACATCCACATAGACGTAAGACCTGACAATGAAACACAAAGAAAACTGAACTTAAGTACACATGATAAAGAGATTATCACCACCACTTTCAAAACAGCTGAATGTGAGCCTTGATTTCTCCATTTCTGAATAAGATACAGCATTCACTCTGGTGTCATTTTAAAGCAGAGATCATCAGCTTTATGATGATGTAAATTATTAAATAATAGACCAATTATTGGCTGAATGAAAAATAATTTAGTACTGTCAGATTTCCATAGGCCTCGCTCAGGCACCAAAACAGCTGAATGTGAGCCTTGATTTCTTCATTTCTGAATAAGATACAGCATTCACTCTGGTGTCATTTTAAAGCAGAGATCATCAGCTTTGTGATGATGTAAATTATTAAATAATAGACCAATTATTGGCTGAATGAAAAATAATTTAGTACTGTCAGATATCCATAGGCCTCGCTCAGGCACAAAAACAGCTGAATGTGAGCCTTGATTTTTCCATTTCTGAATAAGATACAGGAAAAAAAAAAAAAGCATTCACTCTTGTGTCATTTTAAAGCAGAGATCATCAGCTTTATGATGATTTAAATTATTAAATAATAGACCAATTATTGGCTGAATGAAAAATAATTTAGTACTGTCAGATATCCATAGGCCTCGCTCAGGCACCAAAACAGCTGAATGTGAGCCTTGATTTCTCCATTTCTGAATAAGATACAGCATTCACTCAGGTGTCAATTTAAAGCAGAGATCATCAGCTTTGTAATGATGTAAATGATTAAATAATAGACCAATTATTGGCTGAATGAAAAATAATTTAGTACTGTCAGATATCCATAGGCTCGTTCTCGAGGGAAGCAAAAAGCAGCTGAATGTGAGGTCCTTGATTCATGCCATTTGCTGAATAAATACAGCATTCACTTGGTGTCAGTTTATAAAGCAAGAGATCATCAGCTTTGATATGATGTAATTATATTAATAATGAGGCCAAATTATTGTCTTAATGAAAAATAATTTATACTGTCGATTGCCATATGCGCTCTCTCAAGCACCAAAAACAGCTGAATTTAAGGTTTTATTTCTCCATTTCTGAATAAGATAAAGCATTCACTCTGGTGTCATTTTAAAGCAGATATCATCAGCTTTATGATGATGTAAATTAATAAATAATAGACCAATTATTGGCTGAATGAAAAATAATTTAGTACTGTCAGATATCCATAGGCCTCGCTCAGGCACCAAAACAGCTGAATGTGAGCCTTGATTTCTCCATTTCTGAATAAGATACAGCATTCACTCTGGTGTCATGTTAAAGCAGAGATCATCAGCTTTATGATGATGTAAATGATTAAATAATAGACCAATAATTGGCTGAATGAAAAATAATTTAGTACTGTCAGATTTCCACTTGGGTAACCTCGCCTCTTCAGGCACAAAAACAGCTGAATGTGAGCTTTTATTTCTCCATTTCATGCTCATTGGAGGCTTACATTTATTTAATATATAAAATTATGATCTTTTGCAGATTTCGAAAGGTACAAAAAAGAAAAATTAGTGACACTGATGACAGTGGGGTGGGGATTCCTGGTTTCAACAGTACTGTAAGTACAATATAAAACCAAACAATGAAAATTAATTTAGCAAAATTAATGGAACTTATTGTACAACATTTCACATTTCATTGCTTTGTTTTTTTTTTCTATGTTGTTTGCCCCAGGCAACCACCGTGATTCTCACAGCCTCTGTAAGTTTTGTATACTTTTCATTAAGTTGTTCATATACATTTAGACAGTGATTATTATGTGTTTTGATATTTGACAGTTGTTGTGGTGTGGTCTTTTGAAGGACACCCATGAACACACTAATCCCAGCAGCATGTGATGATGAGGATGATGGCAAGTGTCTTGGCGCCTCCATTTGCCTTTGCTGCACCTCGCACTTCACCACCAACCTCTCACTTTCTGCTTCGCTCTTCCGCCATGGCCTACATTCCCCGTCCAACCGATCCACTTTCGCCCTTCCTCTTGCCCACCATCTTCCCCGGGCCAACGCTCCCCTTCCCTCTTCCACTCTGCTCTCAACATCTTCCGCGTCGCAGCCCAATTCATCTCCGACACGCACGGCGATCCACCCTCTCCCACGACCCGCCCACACCTGCTCATTGCACCTCCACTTCCACGGCTTATTCCATCTGAAGAAGTATGTATTTCTAAGCACTGAAGTATATTTGAAGCACTCAGTTCATAGGCTCTTAACATTTAATAGGTTATGTTCTTTTTTTTGCCTAAATAACTGCAAACTCAGTCAAGGGTTCAGATTTAATTGCTTATTGGGCGCATGGAACACACACCAGTACATGTTCATTATTATTATTATTGATATTGAAATTTATATCTAAAATTAGATTTCACCAGTATTGTTTTTTAATTTTGTATTTGCTTTTTCCTTCTCTCTAGTACTTTGCTGATGACGAGGCAGAGGAGCACTGATTTTTTTCCTTTATTTGTAAATTATTCATTTTTATAATTTACTAAATAAATATTTTACTTACCTTAACTATGGACTCAGTTGTTATTTCATTTTACTTTATGGATATATGTGTACAAACCTCAACAAGTTCAACAAAATGTGATTTGTTTTATCCTGTTTAAATTTAATATTACTATCTGTTCATTTGAATTTTTAATGTTGCACCTAATTGATCAATATTTGAAGTGTTATATTTTAATAATCATATTCCCCTTAGTAAAAGGCTCTGTCCACGGAGAGCCTATGTATGGTAGGTCCAAACAAAAAAAAAAAACCGTCAAGTCAGTTACATGTGTCACCTTGGCTGATGTGGGAATTGGAGTTGGATTTTGGTGATTTTCACCACTGCATTCCCACCTGTAACTTATTTGACGGGGCCTCCACAGGCTTTCCGTGGACAATGCATTAAAAGGTCATATGTCATAAATACGATGATTTTATTGAGTAAAACCAGCTATACAGTGCTCAGGAAATGCCGTCCAGCAGTGAAATGGCTTAATTTGCATAAAAATACACCGTCCACGGAAATCCTGTGGAGGCCCCGTCAAATAAGTTACAGCTGTTACTTGTCTAATGTCGCCACGGCGTCTGGTGCACAAGCGGGCTAACTTATTAGCAGGGGGGGGGGGCTCTCCACAGGCGTTCCGTGGAGGCAGGCAATGCATTCGAGTCATAATTTAATTCTTTTAATGGGCATTGTTAATTATGGCAAAACGTACAGTGCTAACCACTCCTGGAGGAACACCGTCTGATCAGAGTTCATATACATCTAGACGCATCAAATCAATCTACTACCTTCAAAAAGGGGTCTGTCACAAGGAAAGCCCTCTTTAGGTACCCGTGTCAGTAAGTTAGGCAAGGTGTCACTTGGCTGATGTTGGTAATTGAGTGGATTTGAGAGTTTCACCACTGGCATGCCTGCACGGGAAGAACCGTAACTTATTTGTAGGGGCTCTGGAGGGCTCCGTTCAATAAGTTACATTGCTGTCAGTCTTGTCATCCTGCCGCACTGCGAGGAAATCCCTTCACTTATTTGACAGGTTGGTGCCCCTCCACGGGCTTTCCGTGGACAATGCATTAAAGAGTAATAATTTAAGTTTTTAATCATTTTATTATGCAAAACCTACAGTGCTACATTCTGGAGACACCGTCTGACAAGTTCATATACATTAAAACTCATCAAAATCAATATTTACCTCAAAAAAGGTCAGTCCACGGAAAGCCTATTTAGGTACCGTCAAGTAAGTTTCAGGTGTCACTTGCTGATGTTGGGAATTGGAATTGGATTTTGGTGAGGTTTCACCTCACTGGCATGCCCAACCGCTGGTCCTGGAGGCTCCGTCAAATAAGTTACAGCTGTCACTTTTCACTTG
>JADLZN010000321.1:0-104640 GCA_018155175.1 Sinocyclocheilus anophthalmus | reverse complement strand
TTTTGACAAACACCTTTAGTGGAGGCCTTTTGCTTGTTAAAGGCCTTCTGTGTCAGGGTACGCAGCTGTTGATTAGGCATTGTGCTGCAGGCCCTAATGCCTAGATGACTTCTTGCAGCTGGTGTCCTCCGCCATCCCAGGGTAATCGTGAGCTTGGAGTAAGTTTGTCAAAGTCTGTGGTAGTAAGCATGGGGAGTTTCACGCCGGCCCTGCTTGGTGTCTGGGGCAGCGATCAGTCCGTGTTCAGAATCTGGGTCTGAGAGTATTTAGGTTGCAAGATGTGTTGTCTCTGGCCAGCTCGTAGGGGTCTGTGGGGTCACACGGTGTGTATGTCTGCAGTGATCCTCTGGAAAAGTCACTGCCCCACCCCCTTGTGGCTGCTGGATGGTGACGTGTGAACAGTGGCTCTCGCCACCCCCTCGCAGGTTCAAACTCTTGGCTGAGGGGGTGGGCCTGCTGGCCAGGGGAAGTTCTGTTTCGTGTTTTCCCTATCTGTTCGCCTTGTGGTCTGCAAGCATATTTCAGTTCATTTGTGACACTGAATTCACCTCGTTGCGTTGCTTCGGTTCGCCTGAAAATTTTTTTTTTCCTGTTGCAGCTGCAGAGGTTTTCAGGGAACTGACTTGTGAAGTGTCAAGCAGAAGGCTTTGGCTCCCTTTCCCCCCTTTCGTAGCTGTGCACAGGCGTGGAGGGCTTGCACGGCTGGCGACCGATATTCAGCCGGCTGACTTTTGCTTAAGTCTATGCGCAGTCGTTAGGACTGTTTAAATTATTCCTGTTATTTGAGCATTCAAGAGCAAAGCCAGTGAAACAGAAAAGGACACGGACTTGGCTCGCTTCAATACAGAGATTAAAAGTTGTTTTCTCTCTTGAAAATTTCACCCCTGCTTAAGCATGTCAAATCTCAAACGGAGAGACCTTTTCAGAGGCTGTTAGCAAAGTCGGTGCTTTTATGCTGAGGGTGTTCTGCGGTTTCATTAGCAGAGAGGACATCAGGAAGATGCTTGAGAGAGTCTCTGGATCACAGAGGGGGCAAAACTTAGGGGGCACAGAAGAATATAAAGAAAAACACGGTTCTGTTGTCGTCTTACTGCTGTTATGGCTGGTAGATATTTGAAATCCCTTCATCTTTGAACCGGTGCGCATATGGATGTAAATCATGATGTTACTTGATATTATATTCACAATTTGTCATTATTTACTCACCTACATGTGGTTCTGTATGACGTTTTCAACCATGGATTCAATAGACGTTTTGAAGACTGTGTTGGTCGCTCCTTTTAATGCAATGATTGATGATGAAATCTCTAAACTGAAACTTAATGTAAAAGCATCACAGAAGTAACATAAAAGTAGACACATGTGCTGTTATTATGTATTAAGTCTTTGAAATCATACAATAGCTCTATGTGTAAAACAGCCCAAAATTAAGCTGTGAATTAATTCATGACTCGTTGACTCCTGCGATCAAATCATTGATTTGGTTGAACTCAAAAACCAGAAGAGTCCAGTTCAGTTGTGATCCGATTTATTGAAAAGATCCAACTCAAAAGATTCATTCACAAATCAGTCATCACTAGTTTACTAAACCTTCAAAGGAGAACTAAGACATATGGCAAGATTTTCAGTGAATAATGCCTTAAAACTCATGAATGTATTGTATTTGTTGAACAATTACGTGAAATGGCGAGAGTAACAACAACCAAACAGAAAATTTGTTTAGCTGTTCTGTGACAAATCTAGTGGAATTTGCAAAAAATAAAAATAAATAAAAAATAATGTTTAAAGAAAATTATTTGTAAAATCTATAAACCTATAAAAAGCAGATCATATTTAGGTTATGCATTATTTAGAATTGTTAATGAATAATGGCTATTGTAAATAAAAAAAAAAACAACAAAATTTTTTTTTTAATAATCATAATAATCTAAAAACAAGCAGTAGCTCGATCCCCCACTGCTGTGATAAACTGTACCTTTGTGACTAATATTCCCACCCAAACCTGAGTCAGTATTCCCAACCTGAGTCACTGTTTCCATCAAATCCGTGGTTATGTTCCCATTCGAATCTGGGTCAGTGTTCTTGTTTGAATTTGGGTCACGGTTTGAACAACTGAGCCGCAGTCGTTTATTTTCTCTCTATTAACTCTCCAACATTCTTCAACAGAAAAGCAAGAGTTGATTTTGCTCATATGTCCAATACGACTTGTCCCAGTTTACACCAAAGACAGGAAGAGGAAGTCCGACTGATGCACGATAATGTGTGAGAAGTAAAAGTGTTGAAACTCCACAGCTTGTGAAGGCCGCAGAGAATCAGCGACAGAACGGATAACAGTAGAGCAATCCTCGACGCTGACCCGCTCTGTGTGCAGACCCGGGACAGATTGAGCGCTGTTAAAGAGGCTGTCCACACAAGTGCCAGAATCCAATTCACACATTAGACAGCAAGCACATGGGGCCACCTGCCTGCACACTCATCTGGAGCCATGGCCTTTAAATGATGGGGCCCCTCTAGCCATCTCTCACTGTAGTCAAAGGTGATGTGGGTGAACTGTGATTAGTAAAGCATCAGCCGTGTTTGAAGATCACAATCTATTTCAAGAGTTCTAAACATGTCTGGGCAAATCTACTTTTTAATGAAATACTAAATCTAAAGTTATAATCAAACCATGAGTGGAGATGTATTAGATGGATCTGTTTAGAAAAAATAAATAAAGTTTCATTAGTTTTGTATTTATTTAATTGGGCACAAAATGTTTATTTTCGATAGATAAGTATTTAAAATACAAACTTTTTATTATTTCATTTTATTATTTTTAATGAAAATACAAAACATTTTATAATATCTTATTTAAATATAAAAATAAGACAGTACTTTTTATTTTACAGTATATGTTTTGGTCTTTAAAGATTATAAAAACTAAAATACATAAAAATAATTTACATTTTCTATATTTGTTATAACTAAAATAAAATAGTTTCATTAGTTATTTATTTAATAGGGCACAAATGATTAATTCAATACTGAGTATTTAAATACAATTTCTGATTCATTTTCTTATTTTAATCAAAATATATATTTTATAACATTTTATTTCATAAATATTTAAATAAGGACAGATTGTTTAAGTGTAAATTAGTTTTTTGATTTAAACATTTAAAATAAATACAATGAATAAAAATGTGGACTATTTATTATAAATTTTTTATAAATATTTATATATTATATTCTATAGAATTTCATTCAACATAGCATGACAATTGAATGCCCAATACATATTAGAATCCAGACCATTAATCAGACACTTATTTAACAAGACATTTGGGCAAAAAAAAAAAAAAGGACTGGACATTGCTTGTCATTTAAGAAAATAAAAAACAACTGATATGCTAGAATGTGTATTTAAGTTAGGTCTTTTAAAAAAAAAAAAAAGTGATGTCTTTGGGATAACATCTGTTCCAGAAACAGCACAGATTTATCTGCGGGGTTATTAGCCACAACATAAATAATGAATGAATAAATTTGAAAAGCTATACTTTAAATTACTGAGCAGCTATTAAGCTCTGAAATGAAAAGAAGAAATAAAGGTAAAACAAGACTATTACACTTTCTGAAGAAAATATTGGCAATTCTTGGTGTTCTTGTTGGTTGCCAAAAGGCCCAAGTATAAAATATAGCTCTGGTGCCTCCTTCAATGTAAATCTGTGGATTTCTTTCACCAATTTAATAGCTCCCCTTTCCTCAACAAGAAGTGTCATTAAATTTACCCCTTTATATTTCTCACGTGGCTTGCGCATTTTGCATTGAATCACTCAAGTGCAATCAGGTAATAGGATTCCTCTCCCTCTCCTCTACACCAGCAGTACATTCACCTCTCCTAAAACAGATGCAAGCCCTTAAAAGCATTAGACTGTAAACATGACGCTTATTACACAGCAGTTACATCCTAATGCCGCACATGAACCCTGATCTCGGTCGGACACACATTAGCATGTAGAGCGGGTATAATCTGCGCTCAGATGTTCACCCCACCAGCTCGGCGGTTCCATTGGTCGCACTTGAGCAATCCGAGGTCATCAGAGTCTTTTCAGAATGGCTGTTTCCATTTAATAGTCTTAAATAATCTCTGGTGTTTCCAACATACAGGAGGAGAGAAAATGCAGGAGGAGAATTGTGCATCAGGTCACATATTCAGGAAAAATAAACAGTTTTTGACATCCGTGACCCAAACGCTCTTCCCCCTCAGATCTGCATAACAAAGGAAAACAGTCTGACTGACATCTCCATCTGTCAGATGAAGCCAGTGCCCCCAAACGCAGAAAACAAACAGTGAGAGAGAGTTGATGCATCCTACACTTATAGTAATTTTTGCCCTGAAGGTTTCTTGCACCAAGCATCATAATGCAGTTTTACTTGACCACTTTTCAATCTCTTTCCTTTTTTTTTTTACAAGGTGAAGTGTGCAATATCAAATACTGTTGCCCACATTTTCTTCTGTCTGGAATTGCTTGAACAAGCAGATAGTCTTGTCCCAAGCTCACACCATTGGTTGAGTCAATGTTGTTACGTCTGCCAACTTTGGCACCCATTATGACCCCATCACTCGAATTGTGCTCTCATGTACCCAATCCAAGTGCAACACACACACAGTGAGTACGCTGAACACACACACACACGTGAACACACACCTGGAGCAGTGGGCAGCCATATTGCTGCGGCGCCCGGGGAGTAGTTGGGGGTTTGGTGCCTTGCTCAAGTGTCTCACCTCAGTTGTGGTATTGAGGGTGGAGAGAGTGCTGGATATTCACTCCCTCCACCTACAATCTCTGCCGGACCTGAGACTCGAACCCGCATCCTTTGGGTTACGAGTAAGATTCTCTAACCATTAGGCCATGACTGCCAGGAGATCTGGCAGGAGTCTGCACAATAGGAAGAATTCAGCTTGACGGAGGGAGAATCATGCTCTGCTGGGGAAAACCTTGGGTCTCGACATGTGAATGGGTCATGTGAATGTTATTTTGGCAAGTACCACCTACCTAAAGATTGTTACAGACCATGAACAGTGACAGTGGTGCTTTCTGATGGCAGTGGGCTCTTTAAGCAGGATAAAGGATCCTATACCACACTTAACATAGACAGTGAGTTACTGCATCCTACACTTCTATAGTCATTTTTGCCCTGAAGGTTTATTTATTGCACCAAAAAAAATCATAATGTAGTTTTACTTGAACACTTTTCAATCTCTTTCTGTTCTTCCAAGGTGAAGTGCGCAATATCATATAATATTCCCCACATTCCCTTCCTCTGGAATTGCTTGAACAAACATATTAGTCTGGTTCCAAACACACGCCATTGGTTGAGTCAATGCTGTTATGTCTGGCCGAGTCGGGCAACTTTCGGTGCCTGTGATTACTCCTGTCCACTTCCAAAAGTGCTTACAATGGGCATGTGAGCATCAGAGATGGACCATGGAGCAGGTAGATGGCCGGGTGCATGTTTACTTGGGGCAGGGATGGCAAGAGTCTGCATAATAAGAAAAAGGCAGGCCAGTGGAAGCAGTATCATGCTCTGCTAGGGAATCTTGGGTCCTGGCATTCATGTGGACGTTACTTTGACAAGTACCACCTACCTAAATATTGTTACAAACTACATTTACCCCTTCATGGCAATGGTGTTCCCTGATGGCAGTGGCCTCATTCAGCAGGATAATGCACCAGCCACACTTCTCTAAACAGTGAGGAAGTGTGCAAAACCTACACTCTATAGTCATTTACCTGAGGTGTATTGCCCAAAAAAAACTCATAATATAGTTTGACATGCTACTTTTCAATCTCTTTTCTGTTTATTCCAAGGTGAAGCGTTGTACTATCGGAAACGTTTTCCAAAATTACCTCTACGTCGGGAAAGCTAACAAAAAACAGCCTCGACCCAAACTCACACCATGGTTGAGTCACGTTGTTATGTCTGGCCTCGTAGGGCAGCTTTAGGCAAGCGTGGATGGACCCTGTCCCATGCGAAAGGATTACCATGTTCATGTGGCAATCCGAGTGAACTGTGGAGCAATGGAAGCGTTTCCTAGTCTGAATGATAGTTTCTTTTAGATCGGTGGATGGCCAGCTGGTGTGTTGTTAATTGGGAGAAGGCGGTTGATGGAGCTCGTATCATGCTCTGCTGGGGAATTATGTTGCCCTTTCATGTGGATGTTACTTTGAACTTACAACCTACCTAAAGATTTAAAGATAACATACACCTCTTCATGGCAATGCTCTTTACGCAGGATTTAATGCACCTGCACTTCAAATTAACAGTGGAAAGAGAGAGTTGCTAAATCTGGTGGGAGTGTGTTTTTACTGGGTTACGAGAGGCAGGAGTTGCACAATGGGGAAAAGGCACAGCCTGATGGAGCAGTATCATTGCTCTTTGGAAACTTGAGTCCTGGCATCATGCCGATAGTACTGTTACGAATGGGGCGGGGTCTAGGCCGTGGGGCGGAGCGAGGCCGGTGGAGTAAAGAGGATGAGCGACACCTGCCGCCATTACCGGTCTCGAGTCCAAGGAGGAGCTCGGAAGGATAAAAGGAGGTGACGACAAGGAGAGGACCAGCGCTGGACTATTTATGTTGTTTGGTTCTGTTTCGTGCGCGGTAGGGTTCCGTGAGGGCTGGCGCGGAATTTCAGTTTTGTGTTGTCATTTTATTTATTAAAGTTTTATGGTTAAATGTTTGCCGGTTCCCGTCTCCTTCTTCCCGAACTATGAACTTTGTTACATTGGTGCCAAAACCCGGGAGGAAGGAGGGACACGCTGTCAGAGAGGCCTCGCTGCTGAGGAGATAGGGCGCAGGGAGAAACGGAGGACCGAGTGAATTGGCGCAGGGCGTCATTATTCATCAATCCCCGGCCTCGCTTCTTTGTTGTTTTTTTGTTCCCACGGCTCTCGGCCCTGCCCCACTCGTCACAATTACTTTAACAAGTACCACCTACATAAATAAAGGATCCTACCACACTTCAAATAGACAGTGAGTTACTGCATCCTACACTTCTATAGTCATTTTTGACCTGAAGGTTTACTGCGTCATAACGCCATAATGTAGTTTTACTTGAACACTTTTCAATCTCTTTCTGTTCTTCCAAGGTGAAGCGTGTACTATCGGAAACTTTTTCCAACATTCCCTCTTCCGTCTGGAAATGCTCAACAAAAACACAGCCTCGACCCAAACTCACACCATTGGTTGAGTCAATGCTGTTATGTCTGTCCAAGTCAGGCAACTTTCAGTGCCTGTGATGACCCTAATGCGGGACCATGGAGCAATAGAATAAGGTTACCTGGCCTGATTAATCACGTTTTCTTTTAAATCAGGTGGATGGCCAGCTGTGTGTGTTGTTTACTTGTGGAAGAAGGCAGGTTGATGGAGCTAGTATCATGCTCTGCTGGGGAATTTAGGTCCTGCCATTCATGTGGATGTTACTTTAAAAATCTTTAGGTAGGTGGTAAGTTTCACAGATCACATACACCTCTTCATGGCAATTGGCTCTTTAAGCAGGATAATGCACCCTGCCACACTTCAAATAAACAGTGAGAAAGAGAGGGAGAGAGTTGCTACATCCTACACCTTTATAGTCATTTTTGCCCTGAAGGTTTATTCCACCAAATAAACCATAATGTAGTTTTACATTACCACTTTTCAATCTCTTTCCGTTCTTCCAAGGTGAAGCGTGTAATATCAGAACCTATTCTTCACATTCCATCCTCCGTCTTGAATTGCTCAAACAAAAACACAGTCTTGTCCCAAACACACGCCATTGGTTGAGTCAATGCTGTTATGTCTGGCCTAGTCAGGCAAGTTTTGGCGCACGTGATGACCACTGTCCAACGCCAAAAGTGCTTGAATGGGCATGTGAGCATCCGAGCTGGACCATGGAGCAATGGAAAAACGTTACGTGGTCTGATAAATCATGTATTCTTTTAGATCAGGTGGATGGTTGGGTGCGTGTTTACTTGGGGAAGAGATAGCAGGAGTCTGCACTATGGAAAAAGGTAGAATCATGCTCTGCTGGGAAACCCTGGGTCCCGGTATTCATATGGGTGTTACTTTGGCAGGTACCACCTAGCTGAAGATTGTAACAGGTTGCGTACACCACTTCATGGCAATGGTGCTCCCTGATGACAGTGGGCTCTTTAAGCAGGATAATGCACACTTCAAATAAACAGTTTTCTCTGGACAATGTTCTGCTGAGAAAACTTGGGTCCTGGCATTCATGTGGATGGTACTTTAACTCATAGCACCTACCTAAAGATTGTTGCAGTACCCATTACACCCCTTCTGTGCCATGTTGGTCCCTTTGGCAGGTCCTCTTTTGAAGGAAAATGTGCCCTCGCTACAGTGACTCATTCAGGAATGGTTTGAGGAACATTAGAGTTCAAGGTGTTGCAGCGCCTTCAAATGCTGGATCAAAAAATCAGACCATGGGGCGGCCCACCCACTGTTGCTAATGTGTGGTGTACAGAGTCTTGGTGGAGTACAGCCTTTATACACCAGAGCAGTTTAGCAGCATGTAGGGGGATCTTTACAAGATATAGCAGGTGGTTTTAATGTTGGCTGGGCTGAGCAGTAAATATACTAACATCAGACCCAAATAAGCATTCGGCCTATGTCATTCTGAGTTGAAATGTCAAAGGAGTACTATCCAATAGACAAAAATGAACCAGTTTTCCACAGAATGGGACTCACTTCAACTCTGTGAAGAGCGTCGTGGCTTGCAGTGAAAGTACATATACTGCTGTTCAAATATTACTCCATTACAAGTAAAAAGTTGTAAAGACAGATTTTTACTTAATTAAAAGTACAGAAGTACTTGCTTTTAAAAGTACTAAAATACCAAAAGTAAATTTCCTTTTTTATTACAATGCACTGTTTTATTGTTGTACGTATTACTTGCAATACTTCTGAAGCCACTTAGAATACATTACACCTGCTGAATACACTGACTATCTTGTAGTATATTTGGAATAAAGAGCTTTTATGTTAAAAACCTATGGGGAAAAAAAAATTAACACCCCTACCCACCCACAAAAAAGCAGGATGGTAGTGATCTCACAAAGCTCTGACAGTGTGTGCACACATCTATGTGTAGCCATTCATCCACATTTGAACAGAGTGGACAGTGAAATCCTGTAAATACAGAGTGATAAGGAAAAAAAAAAATCAAACCTGCTTTAAAACCCAGCAACACAACTGTAGCTGTATAACTTTACAACAGCAACACTGCTTTCACAAAAAAGCAAAACAGCAAGACTTATTGACATCAAAACAAACATTTTAAAAAGTGCTAATCGCTCTCGCTGTACTTTGATGTCACACACAGAACAGTCTGTGCAGTGCTGCTTCAAGTCCAACACCTATTGTGTTTTATTAGGAGACGCACAACAGTTCTTCTGTGGCTTTATAGGTAATATTTTCGTTAACACAATTTTGCAAAATCAGGCAATATTGTGTCTAATATATACCACAATATTAACTTCTTATTATTGAATTGTTGTAAATAAATATCACATTTGCAACTGGTCAGTGTTCAAAAAATGCTGGGAAATCTCTTCATGCCCCACAAGATTGATTACTGATAAACTGTCTGAAAAAAGACCGTTTTTAGAGAAGAAAGAAATCACCCACTGACTTTCAAAGCTGCTAACGACTTTCTACTTCGAGGACCTTGATAGAAATGTAGTGGAGTGAAAAGTACAATATTTGTCTTTCAAATGTAGTGAAGTTAAAGTCATAAGTTCCAAGAAAAAATAATACTCAAGTAAAGTACAGATACTCAAAATGTGTACTTAAGTACAATACTCGGTAACACTTTAGAATAATGGTCCGTTGTTAACAAGTAACTATGCAGGAAGTAATAAGTAGTACTACATTAACACTTAACTGAATACTATTAAGGTAATACTATTAAGGTATTAAGGTACTATTAAACATATTATTATTCTATGTTTAAGTTTGAACATCCATCCTTTGGTAAGAGTAGTAGTCACAATTTCAACCAGTAGCCGACTCATTTGGGGGATATCATATTCATAAATCAGTTTCCACAAAGAACCCAATTGCTCACTTTTAAGGCGTTACTGTTGTGATTAGTAATTAATTGGTTATTCTTTATTAATTGGTCATAGTTCGCAAGTAGTTCTCAATGAGGATATATATTTTTTAGTAATTATCAAATATCTAATAAGGAACTATCTTTGTCCTAAATTTGCTACTACTTACTGCTTAGTTAATCTTGCTTCTCTATTAGTTAATAGTATTAAGTTAAGTGTTAATGTAGTACTACCTATTACTTCCTGCATAGTTACTTGTTAACAACGGACCATTATTCTAAAGTGTTACCCAACATTCAATGTAAATGTACTTAGTAATGTCCGCCTTGGTGCCTTGCAGCTGTTATAGTTGTTTCCGCACATTAAACTGGTAGGAGAAGGCATTTTAGCTTCAAGCGGTAAAAACTTTCCTGTCTGCGGTCTTGAAAATCAATACGAGTACAAATATTGTTGCTTCCACTCCTTCAGATGTATTCAACACCATAAATGTGTTTAACTTCAAAGTCCTTCTTTACAGTTCCTTCGTGTTTTCTCTCGCCATCTCACAGAATGAAAGAAGAGACCTTTTCTCCTCTCCGTGGGTTTATTTTAACTGTGAGCTGGTGAAATCAGCCTCTGATAAGCTCTGATAAGTTCTGGGAGGTCACAGCAGTGATACGTGTGCACGGCTCTATCTATCAATTCAACATAAATCACTCTGGAAAATTCCATCTGTGAGCGTGACCTTCAGGGCAACCAGACTTACAAACAAGTGAAAAGCTTTTACATTTAAAGCGAACAGGTTACTATTTTATGACAAATCAACGACTACAAGGGTAAAGGTAAAAATTAAAAAAAATATTGGTTTTAAGATATCCGTATAAAATGCGGTTACGAACGAATGTACAGCATAAACAGTGACATTTTTCCCCCCTGCCACATATAGGTTCACCACCTTAAGTTTGTTTTAGCTGTGATTTCAGTTTTATAAAGAAAAGGGACACTATGAAAGATTTCTTGTTTAACTTTTTGCTAGAAACAAACAAAATACTATTATTGGGGCAGAATTTAAAACGATCTATATCCAAAATAAAAGTTTTTTAAATTAATTTGAAATATTTAACTTTCAATATCACAATATTACAGTTTTTCCTGCCATTTTGATTTTTTTTTAGTTTTTTTTTTTTTAATGAAGTAAAGAAATGCAGCTACAGTAAATAATAAGAACTTTGTTCCAAAACGTTAAAAAAGCCTAAATATACTACATATGCACATACTGTGGTGCATATAAACATTTTACATAGGTACAATGTACATTATTATGTCTAAACAAATTAACAATCAACATTTTATTAATAAATTAACATTAAACAAAATTAATAAATGCTGTTAAAAAGTTTCTTTTTTGTTGTTGCTTTTTGATTCTGCTAGATGGTAATACATGACTCAAAGACTCCACAGCATCTCTCTCATGATCTTCATGTATCATTGCTTCTGACTGGGAACGGGTTTATGTAAATGTGTGAATCAGGCTGATGTTAGTGCGAACGCCAGAACTGATTAAAGACAGACGCTGTTCATAGAGTGTTTAAAGCACATGAGCGCACCTTGATATCCACCACAACCCTGGCTTCATCAGCACCAATGTTCCTCAAAAGCTTATTACGGTTCTTTCAGATGAAGAGTCTGTTATTTCTCTGTGGTCGGAGTCATATTCAGTTGATTAAAAGCAAAAAAGGCTAAACAATTTCCATTGTTTTTCCTTAATAAAAGCAGAAAATGCTGACTGAGCTCTCCAGGACTGAGAAAGTTCCCAGCAAACTGAACAGCTCTATTGTTCTAGTTTGGGTCCAGCTGAAGCTCACAGTATCGACTCTGCAGCACATTTCCAGGAGCATCTGATGAGAATCAGGTTCTTCAAAGGCTTTAATGATCCGTGGACAGTAATACATGTAAATAGGACAGCCGGTTTCTCTGTTGTTCTGATATTCTCTGAGTTCTGACCCTGGATCTGCTGTTCGTTTCTACTGAGATGCACTGACTTGTGCTGTTGCAGACGCAAAACTTTTAGCTCTAAGAGAGATGGGGATCTTTTTGAGATCTTCTGCATGGCATGAATTGTTTATTTATAGAAATTGATCGTGTTTGAGAGCGCAGTCAGGCGTGTGGCCACGTGAAGATTATGTAAGATTAGACTGAACTATTTACTTTTCAGAAAAGCTTGTCAGAAGAACTGCAAAGTGCCAGATTTTCTCACAGCCCAAATGCTTGAAATCTCTCTAAGAAACCAGGAACCGTATGTGTGTGTGTGTGGTTATTAGTGCAGTCAGAAACTCTTTCTTACAGTCTTTCCATCTTCTGATAGCTGAATCTCCAGGTGATCATCTTAAAAAAGAGCTGTCAATGTTAATTTAGTTCATTAATGAAATAAAAACAGAAAGTGAGATACAGTATGACGCAGTGTTGGGATGCACCATCAAGGTTAAACTGATAATAATTCAATTCATTTGTTCAAATTATAATTATAAATCATGACTGCTCTTTCAGTTTCTTTATACATTTCATCCGAATTACTGCACTTTTCCTCATCTAGTTCCTCATTTATTATAGTTATTCACATTAACACACTTTATACAGTGCACTGAAAACTTCAAAAAGCTTCTCTAAAGCCGAAACTGTGAAATTCTAATATCAATTCCAATAATTCCAAATGATGTTATTGTTTTTCTATTAAACAAGAAAAAAGACTTTGTACTGTATTGCAAGTGCACTGATGCAGCACCTTTCTCATGATTAATACAGATGCCATTAATGTTTTGAGTCTGATACAAGTCTGATAACCGATATGCAAAACCAATTTTGAATTCGTTTTATTTCTACTTTTTGAAACAATAGTATTTAAATGATTGTTATACTACACTGATAAATAAAGCTGAAAATCAATTTGTGATCATCTACAACAAACGCCTATTTAGAAAAACAGCAACAAAGAAAAAGTATCATAAAAAGGTATAAACAATAACATTATTATTATATTATATAAACTTGCATATAATCATCATCATAAATTCAAATAACAATAGTTATTTTGCTAGATGGTAGTATTCTAGTTGGTCAAAACTGCATTTCTCAACTTTGTAAATCTGTGACAACCTATGAAATTTGAAAATGATTTACATTTTAAATTATTTCATAAAATTACTGTTTTTGCTGCATTTTGAAGGAAATGCAACCTACAGTAAAAGATATATGAACATTTGTTCAAATTCAAAAAATCTTAAATATACTACATATGCACATAGTACACAATAATGCACATATGTAAAATGTTATGTAAATAATTTAAATTTAAATTGATTTACCTATGACAAAAAAGCACCTGTGGTGGATAGAATGTTACCATAAAAATGTTCTGGATTGAACGTACAGTTTGAACTTCATGAAAATCATGAATTTTCACTGAAAATTCTAAAATTACATTCTTTTACACTTCCAAAACCATTTAACGGTATTTTACTGTAAAATTAAATGAAATGTCCCATTAACCCCCCCTCTACTTTCTTTGTTACCATGTTTTTGTAAATGTCAAAATCACCATATAAAGTAAGAGAACTTACCGTTAACCAACTAAAAGGTTTTTACCATAGAATTTTTAAAATTAAAATTGATGCATTAAAAAAAACAAAAAACATCACAGCCATTTTATGAGAACACGAAGCACAGGAGGAGAGTCCTATGAAAGGAACAAACCCATGTTTTACAATCTGTTTTTATCCTGTTTACAAATAATTATACATCTGTCGCTCTACCGTACAAATACAACATTTAGATTTTTTTTTTTAATAAATGACCAGAAAAAAAAAAAAAGAGCTAAAAGTGTCGGAGCTATGGAAGTGAGCCGTGCGGGCAGCCCCAGGAGGTAGTTAGTGCTGACAGGCAGGATGGATGGTGTGGCCAATTACACCCATCAGCTCTCCATGCAACATTTATGAAATACTTAATCAGACGTCAGGGGGCTCATTTCTCTACTGCCCGGAGAACAGCTGGATGTCCTTACTGCTGTTTAAGAGTGCCAGGAAGAAAGACCACCCAATCCAGCTAAACAATCGAAATACAGCCGCTCGACCCTGATACCATCAGATGATCCTGATACAACTACATGCAAACTGATGCAAATAGTTGATTCTGCTATACTCAGATCAACTCAACAGTGGAGATCAACGATCAGCCTGAAGAGGCAAACTGTTCACAGTCCTTTAAAGATATAGTTTAATATAAGAGTAAAATTTGTGGCAAATGTACTCACCCTCAAGCCATACAAGATGAGTTTGTTTCTCATCTGAGTTGGAGATTGGCATCCAATCACGTGCCCTCACCAGTGGATCCAGTGAATGGGTGCCGTCAGAAATGAGAGTCCAAACAGCTGATAAAAAACATCACAATAATACAAAAGTAATCCAACCAACTCCAGTCCATCAATTAACATCTCTTGATGTGAAAAGCTGCATGTAAGAAACATCATCATTAGACATTTAACTTTTAAACCACGCTTCTGCTAAACTGTGAGTTCAAATCCATTAATATGCTCCTCAGTGAAAAAAGTCCATCCTTCGGGTTGTTCTCTCACAATCAAATCCACCACATATTTGTTTTACGACAATGTTTTGATACATTTTAAATGGGGTTTTATCTGTGCATATTTCGCTCCCGATTTAGACAATGCAACTTTTCACTGGAGAAAGCAATATTATTTTAGCTGGAAGCAAAGGTTTAAAGGGGTCATATGATGCTTTTTTAAAGATCATTATTTTGTGTATTTGGTGTAACAGAATATGTTGACATGTTTTAATGTTCAAAAAACACATTATTTTTTCAAATACTGTACACTATTGTAAGTCCTCTATGCCCCGCCTCCCTCAAACACTTAGTTTTCTACAAAGTCCATCCTTCCGACAAGCACAGTCTGCTCTGATTGGCCAGATGACCCAGTGCATTGTGATTGGCCGAACACGCAAGCACTCGTCGGAAATGTAACGCCCCCTTACCATAATCGCGAGCTTCATCTTTCAAAATAAATGTAAAGACAGAGCCCGAAAGGGGAACAGAGTCGCGTGACAGACACAGTGATGAAGCTGGTATGTTTGCAGTACACAAGCCACGGTTAAGACAGCTGACTCCACTGTGATGTGACCCCCCCCCCTCTCTCTCTCCCTCGCGCTCTCTCTCTCTCTCGCTCTCTCGCGACACACACACACGATGCACAAAACTCGCATTTGAACAGTCAATAGAAAATAATTAAACAAATAACAAAACAGTAGCTGATTCAGAAGCCAAGATTGTCATAGCAAAGTCAGAATTACTTCCTCTCCTAGGTTCAAGAAACGGTCGTCCACAAAATGCATTGCTGTTCTGTTGTAAGTATCTTAAAGCTTCCTAAAGATCTACTTTCGGAAGGCCAAATAAAGTGCTTTTGCTTTCGCCTAGAAACACACAGCGTCCTTTTTTTTTTTTTCCCTGACATGCTGCTTCAACACTAACTGCGGTTACTGAAACCATGCCTTCTTTCTTTGCATTGACATTTGGGCGGCATTATGCAAATATATCCACATAGTGACCTAGATATGTGGGTGCGTGTTAGAACGAGCTGTTTTAGGGGGGCGTGGCACACTGAAAAAAATGATACTTTGGACCAACCTAAAAAAATTACTGTAATTTGTTACAGCTAAATTTATTAGTTTTTCTCAAACTATATTTTTGATTTGGTTGAAACTTTAAATTTTAATTTAATATCAATCAAAATAGTTCTTCTGCCCAAAATTAAAAATTACATTGAAACAAAGTTAAAATATTGCTTTTTATGGAGACCAAATCATTATTTTTACTTTGGTACAACTTAAAATTTTTACTTTGGAAAAACTTACTTTTTACCATAACATCCAAGTATAATTTTTACTTTGGACTAAACTAAATAAATTGCTGTAATTTTGTTACAAGCAATTTTATTACATTTACTCAAGTTGAATTTCTGATTCAGTACAAACTATATTTTTAATAACACCTAAATCTATTTATTTTCTTTAGTCACAAGAAAAAAACTTTACTTAAATGTAGGTCAATATATATTTTTTGCTTTGTTACAACTTAAATTTTACCATGAACAAAAGCTAAATTTGATTTAATATAAAAAAAATTCACTTTAAAAAAAAAAAAAAAAAAACAGGTCAGTAAATGCTAATTTATGTAGTTGACTTACTATAAATAAAGACAGGAATATTCTCTTGGAAAGACCTCAATGTTTATTGTGATGTCTTTATAAAATATGCATCACCTTCTGTCAAAAAAAAAAAAAAAGCCAACCAAATTTTGCTGCCAGTTAAGACTAGCCTGTATGCGCTTTACACATCAACAATTGATGGAAAAACACTAGTATAAAATAAAATGGTCTTTTAAAGAGTTTTTTTTTGTTGTTTGTTTTTTTTAAACATTGTCAACGTTAACCACATTAATGTAAAACTGTTTTGTACACCTCTCCTTGAAAACTTGAGATATGTAATGTAAAAACCATTAAGCAGTATAAGAATAGACCTAACAGTTGTAAAACGTGGCTATCATTTTACAAAATTACCAGGATGTACTGTATGAACGTTTTTTTGAACTATTCCAAATGCAAAATCAACCTTTCTGTAACCTTAACCACATTAATGTGGTATGTTAATGTTTTCTACAACTCTCCTTTACACTCTAAAAAATACTGGGTTAAATATAACCCAGCGTTGGGTTAAAAAGGGACAAACCCAGCATTTGGATTGTTTTGACCCAGTGTTTGGGTTGTTTTGACCCAGCAGTTGGTCAAAACCCAAACACTGGGACAAAACAACCCAAACGCTGGGTCAAAACAACCCAATAGCTGGGTTTGTCCCTTTTTAACCCAGCGCTGGGTTATATTTAACCCAGCATTTTTTAGTGTAAGATTTGAAATATGTAAAATAAGAGTACAAATTAATTAAACGGTTAAAACTGCTAACCTTTGAGATAAATTGAGAGAAATTACCATTAACCATATTACAAATGCAAAATCAAAATAACCAAAAAATACAAATAAAAACACTACAGTTCAACTGCTTGTGGTGCAATCCATGAACAAAGTTTGGTCTTGGGTGCACAAGTCAGTTTAAAGGGTTAGTTCACCCAAAAATGACAATTATGTAATTTATTACTCACCCTCTGTTGCTCTACACCGTAAGACCTTCGTTTATCTTTGGAACCCAAATTAAGATATTTTTGATAAAATCCGATGGCTCAGTGAGGCCTCCATTGACAGCAAGATAATTAACACTTTCAGATGCCCAGAAAGCTACTAAAGACATATTTAAAACAGTTCATGTGACTACAGTGGTTCAACCTTAATGTTATGAAGCAATGAGAATACTTTGTGCGCCAAAAAAAACTAAATTACTTTATGACAATATCTAGTGATGGGCAATTTCAAAACACTGCTTCATGAAGCTTTACGAATCTTTTGTTTCGAATCAGTGCTTCGGAGCACCAAAGTCATGTGATTTCAGTCATTTTGATTTTGTTTACGCAATCCGAACCACTAATTAGAAACAAACGATTCGTAAAGCTTCAAAACAGTGTAATATTAAGGTAGAACCACTGTACTCACATGAACTGTTTTAAATATGTCTTTAGTACCTTTCTGGATCTTGAGAGGTTCAGTGGCATTGCTGTCAATGGAGGCCTCACTGAGCCATCGGATTTCATCAAATACTTTAATTTGTGTTCCGAAGATGAACAAATGTTTTATGGGTTTGGAACAACATGAATGTGAGTAAATTATGACAGATTTTTTTTTTTTTGGTGAACTAACCCTTTAAGTAAAACATCATTACAATTGCTGCCATTGTGAATTTTGCATTATTCACACTGATATCAGTGCCTCAATATTTATGCCACAGAAACAGCTCTGTTAACAGAAAATCTGAAATTAAAGACCGTTTTGAATTAAAGTCTGTTTCTCTCTTACTTACATTTAACAATGGCCCCTTCCATTATTCATGGAATGTATTTGAATACAAGATATAACGCAACAAAACACATTCTGTATCCAAATGTCTTTGATTACTCCAATATTTAGAGCTTGACACTCAGACTGAACACTCCGTGTGCCATTTTCTTGGGTTCTATCTCCATGAATATTTTCTGTAGAGCCTCAAAGGTGTGTTTGAGTTCACTTGGGTAGCTCAAATTTAGAACGTAGATTAGGCCAAACAACATAGCACATGCATGTGGGACTGATGGCAAGTCATTAAGGACCTGCACCCCTTCGATAACAATTCCAACGTGATGTGGTGGCTGGAGAGGATCCTCATCTTCCTTGAAGACATACACTGCCATTGTACATCTTTGAAGCTCTGCTTCAGCTTCATCCTTCTGAACAACCTAATAAAAGACGAAGACAAGACATTTATTACAAAGTTATTTTGATGAAATCAGTGAATGATGTGTCTATATTAAAAATATGAAAAAATAAAAATAAAAAAATTCTCCCAATCAAATCTCAAAAAACAAATTGAAGGTCTAGTAATAAGAAAATGTAATGACTTGCAAAGTCCAGCAGATACTTAATGTTGACTCTTCCAAATATTTTTCTCATAGCAACTTGACCCAAGTATTTGCATTTCCACATTCATTGAAAGACTAGGAATAAAAAAAGCAGGTATATTGGCATTTAATTATAGAAAAGTTTGTTGTTTTTGTTTTTTAAACTTTAATATTTAGATAAACTTAAGGACATTTGAAAGCAGGCCAAGAAATCACAGCAATTTTTTTTATACTGTCTAGGTAAAATAAAACACCTATAAATTGGTGGGTAACTTCTTGATTAGTTTTGATTTGGGGTTATTTTGTATTTGTAATTCTCGAAATGTAATAGAAAAAAATCAAATAAACTAAATACTGACATGAAGTGTAACAAACTATATTTTCATACAGTCGCGTACCTCTGTGGTAATTTAAAAGCTATTCTCTAGTGCTAGTCATTCCTATTTAAAACACATGAAAATAATGTTCACATTACTTTGGGACTCACCAAATTCAGCAATAAGGGCAAAATTCTGGAATTTCCAGGAAACAAAATCCAACCTGTAAGTAAAACAGAGAAAAAGGTGAGATCTCACATTTTTGTTTTTTGTTGGGGCAGTTAGCACCATCCATAATAATCACTACAGACTGTAATTATTAATTAGACCTTAGATATACTGTTGTAGTGATCTTGTACTATACTGCATTATGCTGACAGGTGAAACAATGGAATATGAATTCTTCCTCTTCAATCAGAACTCATTTTCTAATTCAAAATACTTCATTAATGCAAAACTGTCAATCACCTACTATCAATCTCACACTCTTTTGCTAATATAGGGTGCGTTACGTAACTCGCTGCTTCACCACCATAGTACGACGCATCGTTGAACAAATCAACTATAGCTAGTCACGACTGTTTCCCGAAACCATATTTTTGCAAACCTGTCGTTCAACTACGTTGGTGAATGATGTCACGCAGGTGGTGGAGTAATAGCTTTTTTAAATGAATACGTTTGAGATCGAATTAATGCTAGATTTTTTTTTTGCTATAAATTACGGACATGGCATCTGGGGACTAATTTTAATTTTTCTTAGTGATTTTGCTTTATTTCCAGATTCAATCTCTTTCTTGCGTACTAGAGCACGTAACGTACACTCTTCAAAAACGGTGCTTAAAATCTCGACAAACTAAAATATGTAAATTACATCTTTATATATTCAAAATAAAATATATACATTGTACTTAATGTCAGCTTGCTAATTTAGCTCAAGATAATGATTTATTACGATGCCATTGGGAAATGCACCTCAGACTGGCCCCGCTTCAGCCATTTGCCTAACGTTATGTGAACTCCGAAGAATTGTTTTCTGGAGTTGTGCTGAACAATAACCCGCTCTATACACACATGGCCTCAAACAAACATTAATTGATTCGGACAGTACCATTAACTTCTCATATAATGTTAACGTTGCAGCTCCTGCAGTCAATGTTTAACTAACGGTGACGGTTGCAGTGCATATGAGAAAGGAGTTAACGTATAGTTTATTCAAGCACTAACTTTGTTAAAGACAAACGAGCCTTATCACACAAAACTACCATTATATTTTCCTTACATCACAGTGAAATAATAACTACATTAAATTTGCATTTGTCAAACAGAGGCAACATACATATTGATAGCATGGTTTGGCTAGCTTCAGCTAACACGTGCACAGTTGTCTGTAAAGTAATAGCCTAATAGTCGATCTTGCCACTAACCCTTAATTGAATGAAAAACACTTATTTTCGTTAAAATAACACATTTTCGAATGCTTCCCTTGTCTAAAAGCGATTTCCTTGGGCCGCGGACCGTCTTCACACTCGAAGCGATAATGGCGGATGACAAAACGCTGGCTGGCGCGAACAAGGAGTTAGTTGATGTGACGTCATGTGGTCACATGACATGAAAACTTCTGGTTTAAAGTAAAAATACTACTCGAGTCAAATTGTTGCTTTTAATTTGTTCTAGGGGGTTCGTTATTTGCTTTAAGGCAAACTGAACAAAACAGGTTTAAACCAGAAACCATGATTTTCACTTAGTCCAATGTAAAAATGCACTTTAAATGAACAGCACAGTAGTTTCACTTTTTTCAGTGCAGAGTCTTAACTTTGATAAAGAATATCTCTTTGGTTTTGAGACTTTAGTCTTTGCAACTTTTTTACAGATCTTCTTTATGCACCAAGAGATGGTAACACTCCAAAGAGAAAGGAAAACTTGAAATCGCATCATATGACCCCTTTAAAGCTAAGTACTTTTAAATTTTAGGTTTGTTTCCTACAAATACACAGCGTTTCACTTCACAAGACTCTTGACTGGAGTGATGTGGATTACTTGTGAATTATTGTTTTTTATCAGCTGTTTGACTCTCATTCTGACGGCACCCATTCACTGCAGAGGATCCACTGGTGAGCAAGTAATATAACGCTAAATTTCTCCAAACCTGATTAAGAAACAAACTCATCTACATCTTGGAATGACATGAGGTTGAGTAAATGATGACAGATTTTTCATTTTAGGGTGAACTGTTTCTTTAAAGGCGTGCTGGAGGTAATTCAATATAACTTGCATCTGTTTCCCACAGCAAGCACAATAAATCATGTCCAGTTATTATTTACAGTTTTTTCTCAGACACTAATGAAGTGTATGCTGCAGCGATTACAAAACCGCATCAGGCCATGTAACAATAAACGAGACTGAGTCAGGCAGATCAGAATTGTACCACCGAGCATGAATTCAAAAGAAATAATGCAACCGCTATCATCTGCATCATCATCTGGTTCTTTCATTTTCCACAGAAACTCTTCATTGTGTTTAATAAGAACCAGATCGAAGCTATCAATCAGGGAAATTAAATATTACATGAAAATAAACACGCCTAATATCACACTGCTGATTATATCACGAGCTGATTTCGCTCACGGTTCACACTGTACAGTCAATCAATTCCATGACATTTTTTCCTATTGCAGTGGCGAATAGTGGAAGCCAATTAGCGATGAGAGCTCATTATCTCTCCAGAACAAGCCGAATGTCATATTTTAATATCTCTAAATAAGCTCTAGGTTTTTAAATGGACTGGCTGGTTGGTGATCATCATGTCGGTCACTATGTTAGCTTGAAAATTCTTTAATGTTTGTCCGCTAATGAACATAACATGATTAAAGTTCATCTGTAATATTAATCACATATTAAAAACACACAAACATACTGTTCTTGTTACTACTTACAATTTTGGGGTTGGTATTTTTTTTTTTTATATTCTTGAAAGAAATCTCTAATGCTCATATTAGAGTGCATTTATTTGATATAAAATACATTAAAATCAGCAGTATTGTGAAATATTATTACAATTTAAGATAACTGTTTTCTATGTGAATATACTGTAAAAGTAATTTATTTCTATGATGCAAAGCTGATTTTGAGCATCATTACTCCAGTCTTTAGTGTCACATGATCCTTCAGAAATCCTACAAATATGCTGATTTGCTGCTCAAGAAACATTTCTTATTATTATCAATGTTGAAAAAAGTTGCGCTGCTTCATATTTTTTTCCTGAAATTTTTGATGAACAAAATTCAAGAGAGACTGTCATTTTTTTTTATCAATTTAATGCTGAATTAAACTAATACCTTAAAAAAACTACAGTATATTAATATAAGCATTATTATTCAAGTTCAATAATCTGTATGCAGTCAGAAAATGTCAACAAAAAAAAAACTTTTCCATTAAATAAAACAAATGTATTTAGAATCAAATTATAAAATTATCCCAACCAAGACAGTCAATTGGGAAAGACAAAGCGTGACATTTAACATATGTTAATTTATTCCCAATTACTGAAATTCAGACATTATTAATATGCAATCTGTGACGACTTCTTCCCATTAAAGCCAAATAACAAATGTTTAATTTTAATAATTAATTCACAGTCTAATTTGTGCAGTAACACGAGAACCAGAAAGAGTGAGACTAACAGAATAATGTTCAGAAAATGTGTCTTACCACTTTAATTAGTGTTATTTTCACCGAATACGATAAGTTATAAAACAACATTGAAGAAAGTTTCTCAAAGACGATGCTGATGTGTGAAAGGGGCCGTTCACATACACACACACAAAAAAAATTCCAAACCTGCATGATTTTCTTGTGTCACACCAAAATCATAAAGGGTTAGTTCACCCGAAAATGAAAATTCTGTCATTAATTACTCACCCTCATGTCGTTTCAAACCCGTAAGACCATCATTCATCTGTGGAACACAAATTAAGATAATTTTGATAAAATCCGAGCGCTTTCTGATCCTGCATAGACAGCAACACAACTGAAATGTTCCCAAGTTCAGAAACGTAGCAAGGAGATCTGTAAAATAATCCATGTGACATCAGTGGTTCTTGCGCAGTTATACGAAGCTACGAGAATACTTCTTGAGAGCAAAAGAAAAACAAAAAAATACTTTATTCAACAATTCGTCTCCTCCGCATCACCCTGGTGCCATTTGGGAGAATATCCAACGCTGGACGTAAACAGCGTATGATGTTCTGTGTCAGCTGTGCCACGCCGGTGTACTGACGAAAACAATAAAGGTTGTGCGACCAAAAATCTATTGCATTCGTTTTTAAGGGTAAGTTTAGGGTAGGGGCAGTTATGGACATTTAAAAAAGCCTCAAACTACATGAATAAGATGATGGTAGCACAATCTGATTGGTCGCATTTTTCGCTATCGATTTGTGCTACCTATCTTTTTAATGGGAGGTAGCACAATCTGCGCAGGTAGCAAAAATCGTCAGAACACCGGATCTGTTTCCTACGTTGTTGTGATTTGATCTGAACGGAAACAGCGTATCCGTGTGGCGCAGCTGACACAGAACAGCATACGCTGTTTACATCCAGCAGATATTCTCCAAAATGGCACCAGGGTGATGGGGAGGAGACCTTTTTTTTTTTGCACACAAAAAGTATTCTCGTAGCTTCGTATAACTGCGGATGAACCACTGATGTCACATGGATTATTTTACAGATCTCCTTGCTACGTTTCTGGACTTGGGAACATTTCAGTTGCGTTGCTGTCTATACAGGGTCAGAGAGCTCTCAGATTCCATCAACAATATTTTAATTTGTGTTCTGAAGATGAACGAAGGTCTTACGGGTTTGAGACTACATGAGGCTGAGTAATTAATGACAGAATTTTCATTTTTGGGTGAACTAACCCTTTAAGTGCTAATCACTCTTTTGCATGTAAATACAAAAACAATCAATGAAAGAAAGTCATACAGGTTGGAAATGACATTAAATGATGGCAAAATGTTCATTTTGGGCGAACTATTCCTGTAACACATCCGACAGAGCTTTATCTCTGACAGGCAGTAATGGCCACTTTTCGGACACAGATCCTGTCAGATCTTTTCAAAAATGTTTGGCATGTTTAGATCTTGATTTCATCTAAAATGTCTTTCCATGAACATATCATAGATGAGTAAATTTCTTCCTGGCTAATCTTCCTGTCAGAGACTGTGTGCGGCCGCTGACGGATACCAGAGGGACAGCCGGGTTGTGTCTTTGATGGACGTCTCGTGTTATTGGCGTCTGAGCTCTTTGAAGCCGTTTGATTCGGTCTCATGAGGCATGAGCTCATCTGACTGCAGTTATCTGCTCTAAAGCTGCACCTCCGGGGGACGGAAACGAGTGCTTTACCTCCTCCCATGATTCCCTGCTAACCCTGCTGTGCACATATACACATATAAAAGCTTTCAGTGGTAAAGATTTCAAGGCTGTGTTTTAAACACATATAGAGGAAAACAGCAGATGACAGAAGAACTCGTGGCAATGCTTTGACGTGTGTCTTTTAGGTGAGAATACCTTTATTGCACCTTTCATTCTCTATCATTGTCCCGACAGACACCTTAACAGCTTTAGTTCATGCTTGTCTGACTAAGCTTGAAGATTATAGTTAGTAAACACCAAAAGAAACAGATCAAGTGTAACGTTGTCTTGCCTCCAAATGTATATATAGAGGTGAGATTTGCTCTATGAAGCATTATCATTCATTATTCTAGCACATAACTGCATAGTTCCCAGGTTTAAGAGTAATGTGGCCATTTGCACCAGTGAAAAATTATTTAATAAATCAATTTAGCTTTCAACGTGTTTAAAGAAAAACATTTCTGTAAAAAAGCAGATAAAAGAATCAATGTGATAATTAAAAAACAACAATCAATAAATGTAATAATACAACAAAATATATTGTATTCATTTAGAAATTAAAATGCAGATAAATTTTTTTAAATGAAAACATTTCATATTTTCAATTACTTACTGTATATAAAAAATTGAATTAATAACATGATCAATTAACATTATATATATACAAACACACACACACACACACAAAAACAGTGTGTTGAAATAGATATATAGTGTGTCGTTGTGGTTATTACAATGTCAATAATTTATTATACATTTTGTAAAAAAAAAAAAAAAACACAAGATGATTTGATAATGCAGTCTTATACACTTCATTATAAAAATTTCAGGAATTAATTAACTCATCAAAATTAAGTACATAAATACCTTTAAAATATTAATAAATACCAAAAATATGTTAAGTCTGGAAAGAAATAAAAATAATAAAATATAATTTATATACATTAATGATGGTAATGTGAAATATATTGTAATTGAATAAATAATTGATGTATA
The DNA here is from genome assembly GCA_018155175.1 of Sinocyclocheilus anophthalmus. Taxonomy (NCBI): domain Eukaryota; kingdom Metazoa; phylum Chordata; class Actinopteri; order Cypriniformes; family Cyprinidae; genus Sinocyclocheilus; species Sinocyclocheilus anophthalmus. The sequence goes on along the minus strand of JADLZN010000321.1, from coordinate 79,246 downwards.
CATTTTATAAATAATATATATATTATATATATATATATATAATATATTATAATATATAGATTAATATATCTATATCATACACAATTATTAGATACCAGTTTATACCAATATTTATGTTTTACATTTTGTAAAGAAATAAGCAGATAATTTAACATTTGCTTTCACTGGTTATTCATAATATATTTTTTTAATTCAATTGAATGAGCTGTTTATATTTACAAAAACATGAAAAAATTAAAATAAACACATATTTAAAGCATATAAATTGTTAATAAACAATTAATTTAATTTACTGGATAATTTCTTAAATTCGATACATTTATTTTTATTTTTAACATTTTCATTATTATTCAGTTGTTTTATTAATGTCTCGAGTGATTTATTGATATTGTAAATGATTATTGTATGGCACGTTTATTACTTGTTGGAGACGATCAGGACACGAATGGCTAAAATCCCATGTCACCTTGATGAGCAGCTCAGCCTAAAGTATCCTGAGTGGAACCGAATCAGTGAAAAACCAGGAGTTTCCAGCACATCAGTGACCTCACGACATGACAGCCGCTCCGGCCTGTGCCAAGACAACTGCTCCAAATCAAATTACCCACTGCAAAATAATGACTAACAGCGGAAACCAACCCTAGCACTTCTGGAGGAGCCCAAATGTAATTTTGTGTCTCATCTCATTATCTGGTATCGCCTTTAACTTTATGATTTTCAATTTCTCCTTTTCATGCTTCATTTCCCCCCATTCTGCCGTGTGTTTCCCCCTGATAAGAGCCACATCCTCTAATTGACACTAAAGATAAAGTCCTGAAGAACAGCAACTAAACTGTCAGTTTACTCCCCAAGTGTCTCACTGCTGTATAAGGTTTAATTTCTTTAAGCATTTCTGCCGTATAACACGAGATGCAATTCATCCAGAGGCGTTTCAGGGATTTTTAGGGCATTGGAGTATTATAAGGAGTATTTGTAATAGTTAAAGCAGTTGGGACTTACTTCTGCGCACAATATTGTTTCTCTCAAAAACACCAAAAGAGTCCACCTGTTATTTTAGTAGAGATTTCTTGCAACAAAAAACATAATTTAACTGATTTTTCACCCTCTCTGGCCCTTAAATTGTGGGAAGCAATAAGAATAACTTATTATGTGAAGTTTGAATGCCTAATTCATTAAATCAGAACTATGTAAATCAGGTAACAGGCCAAAGTTGCAGTTAATTTCTGAATGCAAAGTTTTGGATGATACAGGAGACTACTACAATCTAGAGTACTTTACTTTGACAGTAGAGCCACACCAACACTGCGACTAATGCCGAGTTCACACTGCACGACTATCTGAGGTAGCATTCAGTCGCTGCTGTGTTCACACTGAACGACTATCTGGGGTAGCATTCAGTTGCTGCTGTGTTCACATTGCACGATGGATCAGCGACAGGGGGTTTCACACTGCATGACTTCACAATAGGAAAAATCGCCGACAGCTCTGTCTGGTCCGCAAACTACGTTTCACAACAAAACACACGCGAGAAGTGATAAGGAAATAACGCGATAACCCGCAGTGGGCAGACACGAGTTCTCCAGGCAGACTGTAATATGAAACAAAATATATATATAAGCCCACAACTTGTCTGTGAGCTGATTTCCAGCTACAAGGAGAAAAAGGAAAAACAGGGAACGGGATTGGTGCTTGTTCTGCAAGAGAGTGGGGGTAAAAATTTGCAGTAATGTTTTTTTTTTTTGATGATGGTTGTGAGGCGGGTAGCAAAAGGTAGATTGTGCTTGTTTTCGGTATGAGATAATTGTTCAATATATATTAAAATGCTGATATTCGGTTATAACTCTCCCGGAACTTCCCCTCTGCCCTGTATCTTGGTCGATCATTGGAGTGTAGGTCATCGCCGATGTAGTTTTCAGTCGGAAATCATTGCACACAGTGTTATTTGTGAATCGCAGACAGCTCCAGATATTAAGCATGCCAAATATTTCACGGGCGTCAACGACGTGTCGGCGATTCTCTCAGAACGCGTCTTTGATAATTCACACTGCATGATTGTCACTCACATGAACGAGCCACCGATTTGCCTTCGATGTCGGGCATTTGTCGGCGATTTTGCAAAATCTGTCGGCGAGTGAAAAATCGGGTTAATATCGTGCAGTGTGAACTCGGCATAAAGCCCCATTCACACTATCAGCGACTTTTGTTCTTGCCGCTAAGTACAAACATTTTGGAGGCAAAAGACTAAATATAATCTAAATCTAAATTAAATCCGTACATACAAACAAAAATGAATGAGAAACAGAGCCTACGTTCTTCCATTTGCGTATTGCGGTATGATGAGAACAATCACATGAGCACTGTCTTCTTTCATATTGGCTGTCGCTCCTGAAAGTCGCTCTTCATTTGCATAAAGTTGAAGGATTCTGAAGTTTGTCGCGTCGCTGGACACGCCCCATCCGGTCACCAACGGCCACTGTCGCTCGTGTCGCCAGAAATCGCCAGCTCTCCATTGAAATTAATGGGATTGTGTCGCTTTGCTGTTGCGTGTCGCTTGTAGTGTTCACACTGCCAGCGACTTTTTCGCTGTATGTCGCTAGACTCTGTGCTGTGAAGACTCTTGTGGGCGTTCCTACTGCTGTAGCTCTAATGTTATTGGTGGACATATCTGGACATATAAAATGCAATCACAAGCTGTATATTGCCAGTAAAACTAAGATATCATTCTATTATGACTAGGAATTAAACTTAAAAGAAATAAAAGTACCATTCTGCAGCAGTGCTCCTGCATTAAATCATTAACCGGTGCTAAACTGCTCACTGCATCATGTAATTAACAACTTGAACCATCAATGTATGAATCAAACTCACTTAGACAGCCAACGGTTTCTTTTCTACGCATCATTTTTTATATCCATGTATGTGGTTACAGTAAAATCATATAAAATATTGAAATCGCTCAGGAAATCTGTCCTGTCTTGCCTGCACTCGAGACGGTGACGTGTGAGCGCCACTGACAGATTCTTCACTCCTATTGGTTGTCGCTCGCGAAATTCGCTGTTCATTTGCATAAAGTTAAACATTTCTTAACTTTTGTCGCTTGACTGGCATTGCTAGCCCATTCTGTCGCCAACGGTCACTGTCGCTCGTGTTGCCAGAAGTCGCCAGCTCTCCATTGAAAATGAATGGGAGCATGTCGCTTTGTGTCGCTTGCAGTGTGAACGGGGCTTCAGACTTGTAGTGCTAATGGATGTATGCTTGGGTTATACAGCTCCTTTCAGTCATTTGCTGAATTACAGTTGCCATGATCAACAGAAAATGGACACAAACATAATTTTGAATTTTTTTTTTTTTAAAGCAAAAGCACAGCACATGTTTATTGTGCAAGGACGTAGTCGCTCATGAAAACAGGTAAAAACAAATATTTTAATTGAGTATTCATTTATTAAAATATAAATTTGATATTATTAATATTATTATTTAAACTTTTGTATTTAATATTGTATTATTATTATTATTATTTATTATTTAAAACATATATTTAATAATTATTATATTTACATTATATTGATAATTAGTTAATTATTATAAAACACAAATTAAATCGATTTACACATTTCAAGAGTTTGTTATTTTTATATATTAGCCAAATATAAATATTTTTTATCAATATTACTATACAAATTTGTTTAAAATGTATTATATAACTATTTATATAAAACACAAATAAGTACATAATTTATTATAGTCCCTGCTGAATTAATTTATTCAATTATATATATTGTTAGAAAACACTCTCTGTCTGCATTGGTTCCAGATGTTTTCACCCTCCTTTATTTCCCTCTCTCTACTCGCCCTCCCTGTACAGCGCACTGTTGTCTTCCTTCTATTTCCCCCTCCTCCATCTGATCTCTCTCTCTCTTGTATTATGTTTTAATATCTCTTACTCATATTCGAGGTACGCATGCGCACATGTATGCATTAGCTTTTCTGGGTTCAAATGTTCAAATGAGGACACGATAGCTAGGACTCCAAGGTAATGGGGTTCGTGATGAACTATGAAGATAGTTCAGCATCCTTCGCCAAGTTTATTCCTAATATGTCCATATTTTCCTGTACATGTGGCCATTTTGTATAACACATATTCTTGGATCCTATATCCTATATGTATGTCATCTATATCCTTATTGGTTAAAGGGTTGAAACTCCCCTCGACATATGCCTATATAATATCTTTGTATCTATGAATAAAGTTGAAGTATTGAGAATACAATTTGATGTGTGTTTTCTTGCTTCCCGGACGTTATACACTTTAAGGGACTGAGAATTTTCCAGGTGGCAAAGAGAATCTATAGGGACCGATTGTTAATTACTGACATATATATATTAACTATAATAACTGAATTTAATATGTTGAGCCTTTACTCAACAACAACAAGAAGAATAATAATACTTGAAATAAATACATGAGTGAATAAATATATAAATACATAAACATTCATTCAAGTATTTAAATATCACCTTGAATAACTAAATACCTCTTCCACAATTCCTCTGGGTCAATTCTTTCTTTTCAAAATGTCAAAATGAAAACATTATTTTTTTATTATGGTGTCCACAAATTCCCCATTAACAAACAGACATAAAAACCTAATGTTCAACAAAGTTCATAGATCACTATTACCCAAATGACACAAAAAAAGATAAATTAACCTCAAAAGTGTTCTCACAAATACTGATAAACACATAAAACATCAAAATGAAAAATTAAAATGGGATTTCGAGAGGGGCATCTCATGCCAACGACAACCATTTTACCCTACATAAAACTCTCAATTCACAAGAGCAAGGAAATTCCTGTTTTCAATATGTCCCTTAAATGCAAAAGTTTGGTTTGAGCATCACAGATAACAACTGAAGCACACACTTGTGGCCTCTAACCTCAACACAAACCAGTGCCCGAGTCTCTCTGCTGGTGACGGAGAAAAGAGAAGGACAGTATTCCGAGAGGAGGATTTTTCTATAGAAAGTAAATGAGAGAAATCTTTCAGAAAGAGACGGCCTCCGTTGAGTCTCCTTTCCAGCTGAGGGACTGCTGGCTGGAGGTACAGACACAAGCTGTACAAACGCAGGTAAAATGTCAAATTCTGTCCCACCACAACACGAATACCTGCCTCGTGTCAAACATGACTCACCGTCACAGCATTGTTTGACATTCGCACACACTCTCATACATACTCTATAGCTTTAGTTCTTCTTGTATAGCTAAGCATTTCCACGACTGATCATCCTCCATCACTGGAGATCTCGGCTGAAGAGACTGTAGTGTAATCCTGTCTGGAAACTCAGATATCATCTCTCAATAAACAAAATGACACTCTCAGCTCCTGTGTGCTGCCATATTCTGCCGTTCATTCGTGGACTGGAGACCAATAACTGTCAGGAATGATTTGGCTGCCATGTAAAAGGGACCCTAAAGGACAATCGGACCTGCTGGTACCAGAGAGGGTCCAGACGATTCTCTAGGACAGAAAACAGCAGCCTGACATATTTTACCGCACTGATTTCCTCAATTAAACTGTCAGCTTTCCACCTATTATCACGGATGGAAAGATGAAAGAACCGTGAGAGAGAAAAACATTTCAGTGTGAACAATTAACAGGATATTCCTGGCCACTAGCCGTGACACTTTACAGTAGTATAGTGATTTTACACAGTTTTTGTAACCTGATGCAAATATCCTTTAAATTCAATCAATATTCATTCATTCAATCATTCATTTCAGTTATACAGTGAAAAGTCTTTCAGATTCATTAAAAAAAACACTGACACAAAAGAATAATTTGTTTGTAAATCAAAATGCACTGGTCACGCTTCATGTTTTGATTCACTAAAATAGATAAGAGTAAATTGTTTGTGAATCAGTAGATGTTGATTCAGTAACCACTCTGAGAAATCATTCAATAAATGAATTCACAGAATCCATTAGACAGATTCAAACCAGTAAATAGAGTCTTTCTGTTCAAATCATTTATAAAAATATAATTTTGCGAGTCAGATTATAGTAGTTGCGCTGTATGTTTTTGATTCACTAAAAACAATTAGTTATTTTTTTGTTTGTGAATCAGTGAGAGCCAGATGCTGATTCAGTAACCATTCAGTAACCAGACTAATTCAAACAATATTTACACTCTTAAAAATAAAGGTGCTTCAAAAGGTTCTTCACAGCGATGCCATATAAGAACCATTTTTGGTTCCACAAAGAATCATTTAGTCTAAGGCTTTTTAAAGAACCATCTCTTTCTTACCTTTTTGTAATCTGAAGAACCTTTTTTCACCACAAAGAAACTTTTGTGAAACAGGAAGGTTCTTCAGATATTAAAGGTTTTTTATGGAACCATTTAGACAAAAAAAAAAAAAAGTTATTTTATGGCATCGTGAAGCACCTTTATATTTAAGAGTGTAGAAAAATTAAAGGGATAGTTCACCCAGAAACAAAAATGCTGTCATTAATTACTCAAACTCATGTATTTCCAAACCCGTACACCTCCGTTCATCTTCGGAACACAAATTAAGATATTTTTGATGGAATCTGAGATGTCTCTGACTTGTAAATCAGTCTACAGCAGTTACACTGTTATTGATGCACTAAAATAACCAGCTCCTAACATGTAAGTGAATACATTCAGTGAAGGATTCGTCAGAATCTTTCGAACCGTTAACTTGAATCTTTCTGAGCTATTTATTTAAATTATATGTTTGTGAATCTGACTATTGTGTTTTGTGATGTTAATGTTTTTGATTCACTGAAAAGAACTGGTTCACAAGAGTAATTTGTTTGTGAATTGCACTACACTAAGCTTGCTTACAGCCCGCAAGAACGACTCAATAGAAAAGCGTGTATTCTTGCCATTATTGCAATGTACACAGTCTTTTTATCTCTTCACATTCAATTCAGACCACAAACTCCCATTCACAGCTCAAGTAAAGTACAATTTCTTCTGCAGTGGCATGAAGGAGTGCAGGAACACTGATGTAGGAGAAGAAAGACTGCCTGTGACTCTCTCTCTCTCACACACACACACACACACTTACTGGAGTTGTGTCCAGTAAAAAGCACTTAGTTACTGACCCATGGGCAGCAGATGAAAGCTAGAGACACTTGATGATAAGGTCAGAGGAGGGAAACCTGCAGCGTCAGGGATTTGAGCCCTGTCATTAAACTCCACAGCTGAAGATCACATTATAGTTTGACATTTTCTCTATCCTGTCAGTGAATATTTCTGAGAGGATTAAATGCCTTCTAAAGTCACTGAACATTAAGCTACGGCACTAAATGACAACATCCGACACCTCAAAGCAGATGCTTCCTGGTCATTTGCCAGCGATTTCCCTGCTACTCACAGGCTAGTTGTGCATCTGTACCTTTTAGACCGCTATATAAAAACGACCTCTGCTATGATTGGCTAACCTCAGCATACTGCCGTGGGTCACATTGTCGTTTATCAGGCCAAGGAAAGTTGCTGAATACTGAATAGGTTTTGATATGTAAATGTGGCCGGTCACATTCTGCTCACTAGTCACACACTTCACCTACCTTTTAGGTTGTACTGTATATTGCACTTGTTTACATTGTGTTAAGCTGACATGGGTTACATGAGATATTACAAGTAAATTTAAATAGTACAGCCACAAGATGTAAACATGTTAGCATGTTTTTAGAGTTAAAAAATAACTCTTATTAATTATATTAATCTATATAATAATTTTTTTTATTTTTCACTTATCAGTCATTTTCAGTTATATTATATTATTATACTTTGTTTTTCCATTGTTGTTTTATCTTATGATTTTGTGGTTTCAAGTCTTCGAGTAAAATATAAGAAAATGGCTGTGTCCAAAATCGCATATTCTCTTGATATGAGGTGGGCAACATGCCAAATCTTAATCACGATATGAGTAATTTTATTTCACTGTAACTATATATATCACGATCGGTTATTTTTTGCTTTAAATAAGATCTTTGCTATCAACATTTGTGATACCATAGAAATTTCATAATTCTAGTCACCAGTGTCAATATCACAAAAACAGACAAGCCTAAATAATAAATTAATTAATTAAAAAACACGCTCATGGAAGACAAGTAAACAGTCAGCATTTAAATAAGAATAAGAAACTAATTACCAGCAACAGGACAAAAAAAAAAACTATAGTAGAACATAAATAAAAAAAGCTACATACTTTGTGTCAAATGTAATCAAATGTATAAAAACACTGCAAATTCTTCACTGTTGAATTAAATGTATATTTCCTCTTATTAAAGTTACAAAAGTGAAGAGCATTGAGAGATTTTCTCTGTTTGTTGTTTGATTAACATGAATGACAAACAGCAGGAATACTAAACTGCTGTCACTTTAAGAGCTACCCAGATCCAATATACTGTTACATTTTCGCTTTCGTTCTCAGCTGTTGCTTTCATTAAGACTCATCAGTAGGCGCGTTTCTATTACAGATTTGCGCAAAACTTTGGCGATTATTTTCTGAATGTCGATAAAGTATTGCGAAATGATGGCGTTTCTATTAACCAATGTTATGCGGCTAAAACTTAACTTTTTGCCTCTCGCGATAAGTCATGGTAACGGATTTTGGTGGGATTTTGACGGTTTTTGGCTATATTTATTCAAAGGAGGTTTATGTGTGTATCTTTACAGAAGCAGCACAGAGAGCCGCTTCAGAAACATGCGTGGCGTGGCTGGAATAAACACAAGCATTGACTACATTGGCCGTAATCAGCTTCAGTGGCCGTATTAGAGCCACACTGCACCGCAGACGTGTGCAATGTAAATTGTCTAAGTATTAATAAAGCCCCTTATACTGGAGAGCGGCCACGTATGAAGTGTTTCTTGGAGGTTATAATACAATGAAGAATGATCATATGACTTTTTACATACACCATGTGACCTGTAAAAGCGAGGAAGGAAAAAGGAAAAACCCGTTTCCATTTGCAGTAGTTTTGCGGAATTATCCTTTTCGCATTGCCCATGAAAAACCACCGTCATGCGAGTTAGTAAACCATTTTTTTTGCGATATTTGGGCATTTTGCCAAAATTGACGAGTTTCCATTAGGCGTATTTTCAATTCGCAATTTCAATTTGCGCAATTTGAAGGGTAATGGAAACACGCCTTGTGTTTACAAAGATACTTGCAAAGTGTGTGTATTTAACCGTTCAAGGCCTATAAAGCAGCAAAAATAACAGTATTTTTGGGAGTTCAGCTTGAGCACTCTATGAGCACCGTCTTCTCGTGTGCAGATAAGTTATCTTTTGCTGCTAATTGTGTTTCAACGGCTTAAAATCACTTGTTTTTAAACCACAATGCTTAAAAACATTACTTTATTGTAATCTTGTAGCACAGGAAGGTCAGGTGAGCGTGTAACCACAATAGAGACGATAGTCCAAAATCTCTTGCAGATTTGACAACCGGTTAATCATGTCTACCAGTATTTCGCCCACCCCATCTCTTGAGTAGGTACTTAATCTTGCATAAGTAATTTGCGGCTGCTAAAAAAGTATGTTCTACATAGTAGCAGTGTGTATATGAGCATAATGGACGTAGCATTCACGTGTTGTCATTATCACATGGCCTACCAGTGTCAGTTATGTCCCTTCACTGCCATTCACACATCCTCTCCCATGGCCTCATGGCATAGTGAACTGTCCATCAGTCTATGCCTACTATATAGTAGGGAAGTATGCAATTTCTGGTGCAGCCAATATCTCCATTTCAAAGTTTTTAATGTAATTTTCCATTGTTGTTGTTTGTGGTATTATAACACTTGCTGGATTTCTGCAGGTCAGACGAAGTCTGAGCATCGAAACACATGCAACTACGATTATTTAATCAACTCTGCTCATTTTACCATCACTTCGTCTCCTGCTTCTGCTCTTCTGGCTTCCTCCGTCTGCCTACTGATAGAAAACGGTTACAGTCTAGACAAAATGCAGTAAAACAATGATTTTGGGTACCAGACAAGGCTTGGTGTTTAACAAGTTTTGGGGACCAGACAAAAAATATATTTTCAGGATCTGGCGTCCAGGGTTGAATGTAATATTTCTTATGTGAAGACTCAATCTAACATTTTGGCATTGTCTGCATAATGTTGGCATGATCTAAAAATTGGAACCTTAAAACTCTGTAAAAAATTATTATTTGAACAGCTTTAAATCTCAAATAATACACAAGTTTTTATATATTGTAAGTGGTTTTATTATAAGTGTCAGTTATTTTGAAACTTGGTCCCATTCACATATATTGTACGGTAAGTATCTCACTGTAACCTGCTTTTTTTAATGAAAACAAGGGACAAGTCAATGATTTTCTGTGCTTATCAACATTGTATCACCAATTGACAGTTCGCACAGTTTAACAGGTGATCTGACCAATCATAATGTGTGGCAAACAAACCAGACAGGAAAGCAGATTAACACCGGTGAACTTGAACTTGAAAAATGGTGTGTATTGATATCTTTCCACGGTAAAACACGATACCTTATGATGTTCATTCATGTTGTAAGGGAAACAGGTCAATTTAGCTCAAAGGTAATTATTTAAAATTTTATTGGGAATTTGGACAGAATCACTGTTTTATGGCTGATCACTGAGTCGGCCAGCGATTCATTGACCGAACCATATCACAAAGACTCTGCATGGATATTAATATCCAAAATATAGTGAAAACACTATTAATTAGCACAGTAACAAGATCAGCAGTTTAAGACATTCACTTGTAAGCACAAAACACAAGATACTTCTCTTTTCAATAAAAATAAGACTTTATTGGATAAATCTAAGAAATATAAACTAATCTAACACAAACACATACACTCATACATTCACACAAATTGCAGGAAGAGAGAAAGTGAGGAAAGAATTAGTTTAACAGAGTGAAAATGTGAAATCCCAAGTTTATAGCAATATGTGCCATTGCATAGGCCTGAACAATCATCAATCACTTAATTAACCCTCGTATTGAGTTCCTCAATGAGGTTAAAATTTATATTAAATGCACCAGTTCAGCTAGTATCTGGAGGTACTTGCGCTTGTGTAGGGGGTTCCCTTTGTGCAGAAAGGGGTTTCCCAAGGTTGCTGATTGGCTGGAAGTTCAGTGGTCGTTCGAAGTGACGTCTTGGGCATTGGCTGACGAATGGTGCGGAGTCAGTGGGCTGGTTGAAGTTTTGAGGCGGGCACAGTCGGAGTTGGACTTTGTGGCAAAACTTAACTCAGAACACAAAACTCTCAAACGAAAAAAGAAAAGAAACTAAAGTAAAAGAAAGAAGTTTGATGAAACTAGATAGTGTTTTTTTCATGGTTTTGGAGGAGCAGCTGGCATGTAAGCCAGAGCACGCTCAAAGGGCGCTAAAAAGCAGCGGCAAAAAGGAGTGGCGAAAAAGCATGGCGAAAAGCAATGGCAAAAGCCGAAAAGGCAAAAAGCATAATTTGATTGTGTCCTGAGTATTTAAACCGGGCTGTTGGACACATCTCAAATGGTGTCTTGACCAATTAGACATTGTCTTAGCTTGGGGTGTTGCTATGTTTCTCCTCCCAATACATAAACCAACATTTCATCTCATCAGTCACATGGTCCGAGTTTTACCGCTCTTTCAGAGTATAATTTTGGACATGATTTCTATAACAAGAATATGATACATTTGACAAAGTATTGATTGATAGAAACGTTTAAAGCATGAATTTTCAAACTCATACATACCCAACATGAATATAATCCTATAAACTATTCAATAGTTATTCAAAATACATACACAATAAGTGATTAGGACATGATAGTCAAATGTGTGGGTTACATACATGATATAGAGTTATGCATAGAAGTGAAAGTACTTTTAGCATCATTTAGGTTGCATATATAACTGTAAAGGCAGTCTCTCTGCCATTCTTGAACGTGAGGGTGTGTTGTGAGAAGCAGAGGCAAAAGGGTACTAGAGGTCTGTGTTCTTGCTCCCGAGAGGGGGGGGGGGGGGGGGGGGGGGGTGGGGAGATCAATCGACGAAGTCTTCAGCTAGTGATTACTATCATGGATTTACATGTGATGGTCATGCTGTGCATCTCTTTGACCATCAATCTTGGTTACTTGCCCCAAATTTGACAATCTCCTTCCTGAGTTGGAATTGTCAATAAGTGTTCTTTTGTGTTAATGCTGGCAAGCAGGGGCGGCAACAAGAATTTTGAACGCAGGTGCTGAGGCGGGGTGCTAATAATTAACAGGGGTGGGGGCATTAATAGTAAATATACAAAAACAGGTACGTACTTATATATATTATATATATATATATATTATATATTTATATATATATATGACTAATCAAAATAAATATTATTTTCATAATAATAATAACAATATGTTGTATGAGCCGAGTGTGGGAGTATTATCGTGCTTAATGTAGGCTATGACATGGAGGCACACACGCAATCCCTTGCATTTTTTTTTTCCTGCGGAAAGAACTTAACATTTTTGGATGTGCTTTCTGCATGCAGTCTCCGTGAATGGAGCGCGTCACAACAATGAACCGGCTCACAGACATGATAAATAAATCTAGGCTATAGAAAGCTTGAAATGTCTTCTATTAAACGAACCAATTCAAATAAAAAACAAATCTTCTGTAATTATGTAGTCCGTATGAAAATGTGCATTTCTCTATTAAAGGCACGTCCATTAGGCCTACTGTGGAGATGGCCAGCAGCGTCGGCATTCGGCAACTTCATCTTTGCATCCGAAAAGAGGAAGAGATGATCGGTTCACATGCCGCTTGAGCTGAGGCACTACAGCGATCTGTCATATCATATTAAAGAGACACAAAACAGTATTTAGTGTTTGAATTTATTAAAAATTAACTAAATTTGAAAGCGGAGACTTTGCTTCATACCATAAGTAACCTGCTCTGTCTTTCTGTCGGCGCCGGTTGTCAAAGGGGGGGGGGTTGTTTTTCTTTCTTTACCTGTGATCATTTTTTCACTGTGAGAGAACATGATGTGTGGCGTGAGAGCACCGTATGGCTTGTCGGACATAGCAACGGTAATGAAGGTGGGTGGGTCTTTGCGAAGGGTCAATTCGGTTGAGCTTAAAGGCACAATATGTACGATATTTTAATTAAAATATCCAAAAATCACTAGAACAATTTTATATATTTTGCTGACTTGTGTACTTACATTATTCTAAATTTTTTGAAGAATGTTTAAATCCAGAGAAATTAGCAATTTTATCTAGTGACACGGACCATGTCCATAGTGTCATTGTGTCACCTGCCAATGACTTTATAACCCCTCAATTTTCCGGATTTGTTTTGTAGAAAACATGGAAACACCAAATACGCTTTAATATGTTGTGCGTTTTAATAGACCGGTGACGACCGCACAGAGTAGCATTATAACAGAACTTTCAAACATATCTAGTATGATAAAACAGAGCTGCTTTTTTACCCCACATACGCACGACCGGAAGGAGCGGAAGTGGTCGACTGTGGCAAATAAAAGCTCCGCTGCTTTCGAGCCGTGCGTAAATAAATCATTAGCTCATCCATAAACATGATTTCTATCCGAGTCCCAACGGATTCCTTCGGCGGTGGGGATGAAGACGACAACTCCCATGATTCCACACTCAGTCACGGCGTCATCAAACTACGCCTTTGCCTATTTGTTTATTTTGAATACGCGCCCTCCAACGGCGAAAATTACATATTGTGCCTTTAACTTGTATTGAACCAAGAACAGAAGAGTTTTGTATTTCAAAACCCCAAGAACAAGACCCCTTAATGAGCTGTAATTTCTTGCCGTTTATGGGCTGTGAAAGCATGTTTCTGAGTTCACTGTGGTTGGTAGTTCTGACTGAACCATGAAGAGACATCAGCCTGTAAACCCCCATAGATCTGCTCACCGGCACCCTCTGATCTCTCTGAGCCCATGTAAGACCACTGGGTCAGACAATAAATCCCCACGGGCTGAATTCACACACCCCATCATCTTCCCAGGACACCAGGAACACCACTAACAACTAGCCGACCGAATCAAACGCTTAACATGATTTACACAAGTGCAACGTATTCTCAGAACATCCTTCACTTGACTCGCAACATCATTTCTATCAGCCAATTACAGCTGCCTGACTTTAACAGCACACTCTATAAAAATAAATGTTCCAATTAGAGAAAAAAAGGTTTCATGGCCTGATGCAACAAAATAAACTTTTTAAGACCCACAGCTTGTAAGGGGCCTCTCATACAGGAAGCAATCTAACCATCCACCGCTAACCACTTTTTAATTGTTGGTATATGAACAAAAGCATCAGGTATTAAAGTAGAGGTTTTCCCAGGAAGCCACAAGTATGAAAAATAACTATAAAAAGGATATGATTACTTATGAATTAGTATGAATAATTAAATATCAATATATAAATGTATTAAATATATTTTAAAATAAACACATTTAAAAAATAAAATTACAGTGCATTCTAAATACTTGTTGGGAAACAATTTGATTTTTATTACATTTACATTAATAATTTCAGCAGATATTTTTATTCCCAAAGCAATTACAAATGAGGACAATAGAAGAAATATAAATAAGAAAAAGTTATTATTAATAAAATAATAATTATAAATATTCTTACTATGTATATTTATATATATATATATATATATTATATATATAATATATATATATATAAATATATAAATAAATAAATATATATATATATACACAACATACAAAAATAATTATAATAGTCTATTTCTATTTTATGCATATTGTATACATATATATATATATATATTATATATTATATATATATATATATATGTATTGTAAGATATTATTAGTGCTGTCAAACGAGTTAATCGAATACAAATACGTTTTTGCGTACATAATAAATAAACACTAACAATATATTATGTATATATAAATGCACACATGCATGTATATATTTAAGAAAAAAATGTTATGTTTATATATTAAATATATTTAGATATAATATAAATTATATGAATATAAACATAGACATGTAAATACATGTAAATATTTTCAAAATATATACTGTGTGTGTGTATTTATATATACATAATTAATATACACAGAACACACATATTATGCAAACAAAAACTTATTTTGTATGCGATTAATCGCGATTATATATATATATATATATATATAAATATATATATATATATATGTATAGATATATATATATATATATATATATTATATACATATATAGATATAATATATATTAAATATATATATAATAGATATTACAGCATCTCACAAGGAAGGGGGTACACCCCTCACGTTTTGTAATATTGATTATATCTTTGCCTGTGACAACATGAAGTAATGACACTTTGCTAACACTGTAAAGTACACTGCATCAAATTGGTCTGCATGGATGTCGTCCCAGAAGTAAGCCTCTTCTAAAGATGATGCACAAAAAAAGCACACAAATATTTTGCTGAAGACAAGCAGACTAAGGAAATGGATTACTGGAACCATGTCCTGTGGTCAGATGAGACTTAGATAAACTTATTTGGTTCAGTTCATGATCTCCTTCTGGCGCTAGCGTCTCTTCACTACTGCCGCGCCTTCCCCTCTCCTTCTTCTTTTTTTTTTTCCTTTTTTTTTTCTTCTTTTTTTAGCACACTGGAAAACCAGGTGAGGAGGACAAAGACAAGTGTGTCTTGCCTACGGTTAAGCGTGGTGGTGGGAGTGTCATGGTCTGGGGCTGCATGAGTGCTGCCAGGACTGGGGAGCTACAGTTCATTGAGGGAACCATGAATGCCAACATGTACTGTGACATACTGAAGCAGAGCATGATCCCCTACCTTCGGAGACTGGGAACAGGGCAGTATTTCCAACCATGAAATGACCCCAACCACCTCCACACCCCGCACCCGCCACCCCACCCGAGCCATGGCTAAAGAATCTGAGGGTAAAGGTGATGGATTGGCCCAGCTCCGTGATGTCGTCATGGAGGAGTGGAAGAGGACTCCAGGGCAATTCTCAGCGGCTCCACACTCTACTGTAGGAATACGACACCTATTGCGGCATTCCTATATAAGCTCTATTCAGTATTATTCAGCAGCTTTTCAGCTTGCTCCGGAGCAAATTACGCATCGCTGCTTGCAAATCAACTGTTGCAGCATGTTCCAGAACATCTGAAATCCACATCTAAAATAAGTGAATGCTGTTTGCCCAACTACCCCATCCATCGCCCCTGCAGTATCCATTACACTCGCGTCCCCCATGACCAGTCAATGAAAAAAAACCCGCACCCCCACAGCATTTCAGCCCCCCGACAGCAGCATTTACGCATCTGTGTTCATATAGCTGGAGCAACATGTAGTCTAGAGCATGTGGTCGCTCTGAGGACACGCCGATAGTTAAGGCAATGAGAACAAGTTTAAATGAAACAAGCGTTCTCGTGTATGCGTTTCAACTGGGGTTCGCTGTATTCAGCGGCATAATCTCAATGTTACGGTTGTTTATTTCTAAGGTTGATGTTTTCATTAGCTGTGTGATGCGGTTGATTTCAGATGCGTCAAGAAGCATGCGTTTATCGCTCCTAATGGCTTCTATACATATACCCCCGCACCCGGCCCCTGTCATCTCCCATTAATGACCACGCAGCATGCCGCCACAGTCATATCCGCAGTGTGCTGCTTCGCCTGCTGGACTGCCATCTCCCACCCCCTTACTTCATCTAGAGACTTCCAACGTTCGGATATCCCCCCGCTTGAATATGTGCTCACGCTGAGTAATGTGAGCATATGAGCAAGAGAAATTAGGGTGAAATGAACTGGTTGATTAAATTTGATGCAATTGCTGAGATCAAGCTAGTTCATTTATAAAAAAAAATAAAATAATAAAATAAACAAAAAAATCACTTTGGTGGTGATTGGAAGGTTACGACTGAGCGCTCAAATGGACACACGGCGATTTAATGAGTTCCAATTATTTCTAAAGCAAAGTACAGCAGCGCAGTTAAAAAATATTTACAATACAATAAATGCAACCATACCCCACAATAACAAGTAACTACAGTCGTTTTCCTCTGGTTGCTCACTTGCTGAGCTTGGGGTGATGCTTCCCCCATAAATATATTATTAAGCAACATTTCCTGCTAAGTTTCTTATTTCATTATCATTGCTTAACGCTATGTTGGCAAATATGCTATTGTCAAATATTGCTCATTGTTTAAGGCTAGTTGTTCAGTAACATGTTTGTTTGCTAGGCACGCTGTTGCTTTAGGCTTATTGCTTGTACTTTGACACACTGGTAACATTAAAGTTACCCAGTTAAACTTACCACAGCTTGTTTTTAAACCGGTTTAAGACTATCTGATATGAAACAGGCTTGCTGCTTAAAGCTCATCTAGTATTGAGGATGCTGTTTCATTAAACACATCCTATGTGTATGATTATTTCCATCAAGCTGTGTTTAAGTCCGTGATATGCTGTTGCTTAAAGCTATACAGTGTATCGGTAATGTGCTTGATACTTAACTTGTAGTATGTAGATTTTGCTACTAAAGGTGTTATTAAATGCTAACAATTATCTGGATAGGGCAACATGCTGTTGCCTAAACTTCAGGTATTGACCATATGCTGTACTGCATTAAAAGGGCATGCTGCTCTTCTCAGCTGCTTAAAGAAGAGCACCCCTTCACTGCTTATCTTCTTAAAGGGCATGCTGCCTCAGTCTATGCTATTTCAGAAGGTCTTTTGCTTTAAAGCTATTAGGGTATTGGGATTTTGCTTGCTTGTTAGGGCTTATCTAGTGTTCAGTATCATGTTTGTCGCTAGACTTGCTTGTTGCTTTAAGCTATTGGTTGTTACTGCAAGTGCTGGTACTTAGTTAAACTTGCAACAGCAAGAAGCTAATGTTTAAGTTGTTGTTTAGGCCATCTGATTGTTCTTGAAATATCATGCTTGCTGCTTATGGCTCATCTAGTATTGGGAATGTTATTTCCTTAAGTTAAGACTACTGCAACATGCTGTGATTAAGCAAACAACATGCTTGTTGCAAAGCTATCTAATGTATTGGTAAGGATTTTTGTCTATGCTCACGCGGGTTGTCAGACTGAGGACACGTAACACACGAGCACAAATGTCAATGGGAGACGGCCAACCTAGAAACTGATGAGTTGGTTTGAGTTATTATATACTGTTGTTATAGACTTTTTAAATGGATGCTGAAGCTTTTAGGCCAGGTAGAATATGTGATCTCTGATCCGTTCATTGCTCGCGTCTATGGCTGCAGTACGCTATGTTTGCTGCAAACTAGGCTGCCAATTCTAGTGGGTTTTCTGCATCTATTTTTTTAGGTTATGGCAGTATAATTGATTAAAGGGGCTTGCTGTTATACTAGCTGCTGTAAAGGTGCACACATTCGCCTGATACTCTCCTCTGGTAAGGGGCTTGCTGCTCTTCTTAGTTGCTTATAAAGAAGAGCACCCCTTCGCTACTACTCTCCTCCGGTAAGGGGCTTGCTGCTCTTCTTAGCTGCTTATAAAGAAGAGCACCTCTTCGCTGCTACTCTCCTCCGGTAAGGGGATTGCTGCTTTTCTTAGCTGCTTATAAAGAAGAGCACCCCTTCGCTGCCTTCTCCTGTAAGTTGCTGCTGCCCCAGTCTCTGTTATTCCAGTAGGATATGCTTCTTTCAGAATGCCATCGTTTGTGGTTTGGGGGTGGTTCTGGCCTATCGTTTGTGTCCCCCGTGGTTATTATTGCCCGGCCCCGACCCCTCCCTGCTCACTCATGACAGGATGCATGGATGAGCAGGGAGGTTTTTGCCCAGAAAAGAACCATACCGCCAAACCAAACTTTATGCTAAGTATCTATCAGTTTGACGATAGTGGTCCTGACAGAAATTAAGCATTAGCGTTAGTTCTGGCAGGTCACGTGAATCAAGCTCACTGATTCTCAGCTGATTACATCTACCTATAGGAATACGACACCTATCTAAGCATTCATATATAAGGTCTCTCAGTATTATCAGCTGTTTTCGCATTGCTCAATAGCTATTTACCCTCCTCCATCCCCAGCTCCACGTTTTGCCACAGTCAGGACTTAGCTTTCTGAAATTCCTTGCTAATCAGACTCCTTTATTTGAATAAAGTGTTACACTTAAATATAATTAAGTACATTAATGATATCTGCCTTGTTCTGTTCTGTTAACCCTGGGCCCCCCGCCCGCCGGGGTCTAATATCTTGACCTCTATACCTGCTCATTCATGACAGGTTGCATGGATGGCAGGGAGGTTTTTGCCCAGAACAGAAACATACCGCCAAACCAAACTTTATGCTAAATATCTATCATTTTGATGATAGTGGTCCTGACAGAAGTGTCATTTCTTCAGTGTTGTCACAAAAATGTGAGGGGTGTACTCACTTATGTGAGAAGATCCTGTATATATATATATAGATCTATATATATATATATATACACACCCAAATACACACACACACAATAAACATCCATAGTTTAATATTTTTCATTAGGTATAAACATGCAACAAACTAAATTTCAAAATCCCTGGTTGCCTTTCGAGCAGGCACTCTTCAAATTCTGTTTTTAATACAGATTTTTTACAAAGAATATTGGAGTCGAAATGTCAATCAAAAGCATTTTCAAAACACCAATATCAACAAATATCAAGCAAGTAATTTTAATTCACTATTTACAGGTATCTGCGGAATTAAAAAAAAACAATTATTAAAAATTAAGGCTTTTCATGACCCGCTTTAAGACTTGCTCAAATAAAATGAACATATGTGCAGGGTAGGGCGATATGGTAACAAACTTTAAAATTACATTTAAAACTTTTCATGGCCTTAAATTTGAAACAACTAAACTTTTTAAGGACCCACAGGAACCCTGTATTTAAGGGTGGTCATATACATTTTGGTAGCCCGACTGGAAAACACAATAGCCCCAGGAGGTCATTCTAGTGATTTTGTGAGCCCAGGGGCCTGTTCTTCGTACCTCGCTTAATTAAAGCTGAAGATGATTTGAAAAATGCAGATCTTTCTAATCGTTGTGTAACTGCTCTTGGCTAATTTGGTTCTTCAAACGAATTTGCGGATTTGATTAAAATATCTGGATTAAGTTGTCTAACCCTGCGTCTCAATGTTCATACTATCCATCCTAAATAGTATGTGAGATTAGAATGAGTGTGTCCCATAGCATAGTATGTTGAAAAGAGTATGCCAAAAGTCCCAGGATTGCGCTCATACCCACTATTTCACGCCGCCCCCTCCGATTCTGCCACCCCCCCACCCCCCTTGTGTGGATACAGTGCAACACTCTAGGCTAAATTGCACCAATCATTGCGCTTTGGCGAAGGATTCGGTCCAGACTCCCCATGTTAAAATGCCCAACTTTACAGCAGAAAAAAAACATGTTTACAGCCTGGTTCAAAAAATGAGTTTGGTCTATATAGCTAATTTTGCCCTTTATGACAACTGTGAGGGGGGGCCTCCCCCCCGCGCCCGCCAATCGATTTTCTTTAATAAACTCATCAGTTTTTAAATTATATTAAAGCCTTAAAATTCTGCATAATTAAGGGTGTGGCCACTTGAGTGACACCGCACCCGCGGATATTGTGCTGTACCCCCGTCGAGCTAGGTGGGCGTGGTTTCAGCAGCCAGCTTCCGCCTCTTTGCCCATTTTTGATTATCCGGGCCCACCCCGCCTGCAGCGTGGCGACATGCTGCCAAGATGGCGACGGCCAGCTCCGCCCACTTTGAGCTTCAAAAACGCTCTTCGGAAACCTACGAGTGACATCACGGACACTACGTCCATGTTTTTATACAGTCTATGGACGCAGCATGAGATTACTGTGCGTTCTCGTGTTCCCCGAAAAGGGCAGATGTATTGATACTCGAAACCACGATCAGCAATGCAGCGATTGGCTGGCGGCAAGACCATAGATACATATCTATGGGCAAGACAGCAACGTAATGACATCATATAATTAAAAAAGACACCTGATGAAAAACTTGACACATTTCTGGACTTTTATAAGGAAACAGTCAAGCGAACAAAACTACATCAAACTGGCCCTACGAATAGCATACAAATGAACTGCTGCATGTTTTTTATTTTATGAAAAAATGCCGCTTGTGCACCACCGCGATTCCCAATTATTTATATTCACAATTTCTTTTTTTAGCAGATGGCGCTCTAGGCTAGTAACCGCACACTCAAATGCTTATGAAGAAGAGCGCTTGTGTGTTCGGCTGAGTAATGTAAGTGGTTAAATGTACTTGTACATCGGCTTTTATGCTTTTATGGTGCAAGATTAATGTAAACACAGCCCACTGTGAACATCCTTGTAATTCGCTTCAACCTTTTCGAAATTTATGAATGATTATTTTAGGTTCAAATGGTGCATGTGTAAGGAACTGGAAGCAATAATTTTGCACCATTCAGTTTTTAAGAGCAAGGGACAACAAAGAATGTTGATCCAAGATCTACTTGAATAAATCACGTTGTGCTGAATGTGACTACACATTCACAGAAAGAGCATCCTCTCTCTCTCGCTCTCTTCAAGTGCTCGTCACTCATTGAACATCTCACTCCATTATTCACAAGATCTTTACCATGAAAGTTCAGCCTCAGTGCTGCTGGAACTAAAACACGATACTCTCTCACGAGCAGTTAGTTGTATATAGAGCAGATGTGACTGCAGAAATAGACCATCAGCAGTTTCAGCTCGAGTTCTGAGACCAAAACAAACGGCTTGTCAGGAGAAATGAGGCAGCCCTTCATCTCACACACAACACAACAGCTAATGCCACAGTCTAGGGCCTACGTAAGCACTGCACCAGTGTGTGCGTGTATGGGGCACAATGCTCTAACAAGGTGTGACGTAATGTTCCTAGACCAAAGTACCAAATCACAGCCAATCAGATGTTTGATGCTTAATATTTAAAAGGACCAAATCACAGCCAATCAGATGTTTGATGCTTAACTTAAAACTATGTGAGAATGGGATTTTAGACCAATGAGCGACCTATTCAGCGACGTGACCTCATGTCACAGATTATCCTGAAGTGACCTGATGGCATCAACACATGTGACAAAATATCTATTCACTTGTCAAAGTGATGTCTAAAACGCAAGTAATGAAAGAGATTGTGTGCTCATCAAGCTATTGAATAGTCTTTAAATCTTACCTAAAAGTGTATTTTATGGTTGGGTAAGTCTGTAGTAATTATAATTAGCTACCTTATATTAACAACAGCAGAATTGAATAGGGAGCCCCCACAATGATATTTATAAAAGGTTGTTTGTGTGTTTGTGTGTTTGCTTGTATGCTCTTTGTCTCCTTTACCATTTACAATGGAATTTGATCATGGGGAGGAAAGTCAGACGACTATTGATTTAACAATCAACAGCCCTTTATTACTAGATGGCTGGATGCCTGCATGTCTGATGCACATGGGGAATTGGATCATTTGAAAACAACATGCATTTCAAGTTTAAAATGCATTAATTCCTGCTCTTGATGAGAAATGTCTGTAAATCAGGTGAGTGAACTACAGGCTACAAATGAAACATATAATAAATAGGTGAACCTTAACCGCCCTGGTTTCCTTTAAGCTCTATAATCTCAATCCATAAAGATACTGTACCTCAGTAACACAAAACGAAAAGTTTGTTCGTCTAAACGACATTTTCACTTCAAAGAACGATTTATAGAAAGCGTCAAGCTCAAAGATCATCCAATATTCATTTAAAAAAAATAAAGTACTCCAACAAAAATACACACAACACATTTCGTGGTGTGTAAACCCTCCACAATCATTGACTGCATGCGGGATTCTCATCCAGTTTGTTTAAATTATTTACGTTCACTGCGCTGTTTAAAAATATTAATATTGACCAGCTTTATATCATTATATAAGCGTTATTTATATAAGATGATGGTTTTCTTATATAAATGTTCTAGCAACAGTAACATATAGCCTTCATTTGTGAGAACAAACGAAAACACGCCACAACAAACGCGAGTTTTGTAACTTAATAAATAAACACATACCTGTTTAATTGTGCAAGCTCTAGTAAATCTGCTGCTTCATTAGGTCTTGCAATCCAAAAGTGTGCACATTTAAAGAAATATTGATCGATTTCCATGTTTACTCTATATTTCTTCTGATTTAGGCCTAATTCGATTCAAGTTCATCCCGATATTTAATGCTTCGATTATGTTGTGTGCTTCATTCATCCCCATAGGCAGAGGCCGCTTTTGAAAAAAAGTGAAAAGATGTGAAATAGTGAAGTGACATGACATGTGGCCAAGTATGGTGACCCATACTCGGAATTAGTGCTCTGCATTTATCCCATCCAAAGTGCACACACACAGCAGTGAACACACACCACCGTGAACACACACCCGGAGCAGTGGGCAGCCATTTTTTGCTGCAGCGCCCGGGGAGCAGTTGGGGTTCGGTGGAGTTCGGTGCCTTGCTCAAGGGCACCTCAGTCGTGGTATTGAAGGTGGAAGAGAGCGCTGTACATTCACTCCCCCCACCTACAATCCCTGGCGGTACGAGACTCGAACCCGCAACCTTTGGGTTACGAGTCCAACTCTCTAACCATTAGGCCACAACTTCACAACTTTCACAACTTTTGAGCTGCAAGACCATGGAAGAAGAGGGATTTTTGATATCATGTGACGACATTTGCGCATATTTGTGACAATAGATAGTTTTTTTAATGTTTTTTTATGATCCTGTCTAGGTAATGATAATAAATGATGTTCAATTTTGCCCTTTAATGCACCTGTTATTAGGTGTGATTATATTTTATGAATTATTTACGATCATAAAAATATTGTAAATGTAAATTGTATGTCAGTTAAATTTAGAGACTTTATTTATGACTAATAATAATTTTGACTCTTAAGACGGTCACACAACGGACGAGAAGCGCAGCGACGTGCCACGTCTTTCAAATTCGAACACATTGCTTTATAATAGTGTACGCACACTGGTGACGCCATTCGGCATCGGCCCGTGGCACCCAGCAACGGCTCAGGACATCGTTCAAAACAATGTGTTTGAATTTTAAAGACGTGGCTGCGCTGCGCTTCTCGTCAGTGTGTGACCACCTTTAAGGTGTGGTCACATTTACCTTTACAGGCAAAATCCAGTAATTCCAATAGGAATCTGTGCGATCGAGAGTTTCGTGTGGGGTTCCCCAGGCAGATTATGCTCAATTTCAAGATGGTCACATGAATTTGCCACTCTGCCCAACAGAAAGCTGCTTGGTTTGAAAGTTTTGTTCATGGCTACGCTATTGATAATAGACAGAGGCTCTATTTTGCCTTTGAGACTTCACTGAAAGTTCACTAATGTGATCGCACATTCAATAAGATTCTGCATGATCAGGAGTTTTGCGTAAGGCAAAACATTTCCTATGCAGAATTTCTCATCAGATTCAAGTTGGTTAAACTTGTAACGTGCAAATTTGGTGTCGCTGTTGGACAATGTTTCTTTAGAAAAACGAGTGAATTATTTAATATAACTAAAAAAATATAATTGAATTATAATAAAAAGAATGCGACAGTTGTCAATACATCACAGCCCAACTTGTTTAGAAAATGAAATAATAAAAAAGTGCTCATCAAGCTGTTTTGCTGAAAGTTCGCTGTTGTGACCACACACTGGATTTTGTGGAATGTCATGTGAGGTGAAAAATTTCCAATGCAAATTTCGCATCGGATTCATGTACTGTATCATAAACTCTGAACATGCGAATTTGTCACAATTTAAAACTGTTTCGCTTGGAAGTGACCTCTGAGTAAGGCCCAATCCCAATTCTACCCCTTAGCCCTTCACTTTCCCCTTCCCCTTCCAATACCCTCCGTCGCTTCGCGACCGCGCGTTCACGTGAAGGGGTAGTGGTGTCTCGATTCTCTTTTGGTTGGAGAGGTAGGGGAGGGGGAAGAGCCAGATAGCCCTTCAAACAAAGATTTTTCAGGACCACACTTCAAACAAAGGGGTATGAATTATCTCAGCGTAAACCGGCTTCAGCGGCAACATGGCTGAACAAAAATACACATACATGTAAGCATTTTTGGCATTAATATAGATTTTAACGAAAAGTAATCATTTGATTTGTTATTTTCAATCGTGAGTTCATATTTACGGTCGTGCTACTCAAAGAAATGTTTGCAAAAAATCGCTAAAATTTGCTAACGTCATATCATTACAGACTGCACGAAAGTGCCACAACATATTTTCATGTATGATCAGGAAGATAAAAACGTCGACTAGACATTGAGGGGGGCTGGTCCCCCCAATAATTAGAAATCGCTAAACCCTTTTCTCAATATTGCAATGCGAGAGAGAGAGAGAGAGACGAGAGGAGAGAGATGAGAGAGAGAGAGAGAGAGACAGACAGAGAGAGAGAAAGTTGGTGTGTAGCGCGTTCTGTGCGTTTCTCTTTGTAGAGTGAGTTTACTTCAAAAACAGCTAATTTATCCTCTCGTTGCTGGAAAATATAATGTAGCAATTCAGTATTTAAACTGTAAATACTTGTTGGTCAGCGAGAACACTATGTTTTCAAGGACAAGGGGTTGAAAATTTCCCAAACAGAAATTGGGACACCAACTATAACGTCACAAGTCAAAATACACCATCTAGCTCATACTCCAATACACCACACCTTTACTGTGTGCATTAGAGCCGTGAATTACCATTCTAAATGAAATGCGCCTGCTTTAATGACAAGGGGAAGGGGTAGGCAAAGGGGGAAGGGAAGGGAGGGGAAGGGAAGGGAAGGGAAGGGAAGAGAAGGGAAGGGGTTTTAAATAGAATTGGGATTGGGCCCTAGTCACTTCCCAACTAAGAATTGCTACACTATTCATAAGGGACAATGGACCTTCTTACTTTGCTAATGTGACCTCACTGTTAGGTACAAAAAAATATGTGTGTGTCCACAATAGACCTGCATTATGCCAACAGCACAAAAAGTCCATGAATTGCAGCCATTTTAGATAAAACAGGTCATTTTGTGCTCGAAGTGGCTTTTAGCAATATTCCTTAAACTGCAAAAGGTTACCGTTACCCTGATTGAAATACAGTTCTTGAATGAGCATCAGGTTTTTCTGCACACATGGCCGGCGGTGAACACATGTGTTTGTGCGCCTGACAGCTGACTCATGGCTCTGCCATGTCAGGGAGCGAGATCCAGATCCGAGGATTGGAACGGCATCCAGAGCACCTCATCACAACGCCACTGAACCGAGGGGAACCGCTCCAAACAGAACAAATGGGTCACGCAGTTGAGCTCCATACAGGCCGAACGTCTCCCTCTCCGCCCCCGTCAGCTCCTCTGATCCAAACACAAACTGACACCTCATAAACATCCTGTCAGAGGGCTTCATCTCACTCACGTCCCGCTGCCTCTCCTCCTCCTCTCCGCTGAAGACAATGGATGCATTAATTACTCAGAATTCAATCTGCGTGAGAGAGAGACCCGCGACCCGCACACACAGGTTAAAATGAGCAGCCCAAAATGGATGAATGCACATTTCATTCCATTTAGAAAAGAGGTCTTTTTCATATTACAGACTTTCCTGTCACTGCGCATTTAATTCTCATTGTGTTGCGCATCTAATATTCCATTTTATTTTTTCTTATTATTCAGAGAAAGAACATCATGCACTTAGACTTGGAGACAGATTAGCATGGGGTCTGTGCGAAAACAAACACCCTCCACAAGAATAAAACAAAAAAATTCAAAAAAAAAAAAAAAAAAAAAAAAAAACTTGTCTTTATTCTGAAGAGTCAGTGACAAATAAAAGATGTCCAGGATAATGAAAAGAAAAATGTTCTTCATATAAGTGCATGTGATAAAACATTCTTTTTTTTTTTTAAGTATCAATTTTTAGTACAAAAAATAAGTTGCATTAAAAACAACTATCATTATTTAAATCATTTTTTACTTATCTAAAAAGTTCTGGAACTACCAACTAAAAAGTAATAAAATACTTTCCTTTGTTTGAATATCTTTAATACCATATGACAAGATCCTTGAGATGAAATGTTATATAAAAAAAGCCTGAATATTTAGAGCTAAAATGTTTAATTGAAAACTATTATTATTATATATATAGTTTTATTTCATCTAAAAAGTTCTGTAACTACCAACTAATAAATACTCAAATGTTTTCTTTTGTTTGAAAATCAGTACCATCCCAGCAGGCACACAACGTATAAGACGTTGATATTTGGTTACATTTCGGTTGCAATGTCAGGTGACCAAAATTCAATGTCAGTTCAACGTCTAATGTCAATGTTAATTTGATGTCCAATACCAACGTCAGCTGATGTTGTTATTTGTTGTTTTTAGGTTGTGTAACCAAAATCAAATCGGCGTCCAAATACTGACATCAACCTGATTTTCATCCTCAACCAAAATATAGTAGATACATTTTTAATCAAAACAATTAGTAGTAGTAGTTTTCTTCTATATAAAAAAAGTGCTGTAAGTACCTTGAGATATAATCGTTGTGTTCAGGTTGGTTTTAAATATTTAAAAATGATTAATATATAGTACATTTTTAATTCAAAACAATTAAGATTATTAGTTTTATTTAATCTAAAAAGTGTTGTAACTACTAGCTAAAAAGTAATAAATGTTTGAATACCATGTCACAATATCCTTGCAATTATTATTATTATTAATTTTATTAAATAAAACTACTACAGCTACTACTTCTACTAATAATAATAATTAGGTTTAATGTAAAAAGTGCTGTAACTACCAAAAAGTAATTAAAAGAAATAGTAAAAAGTAATAAAATATTTTATTTAGTTTGAAAATACACTCAGTGTTCAATCTTATTATTCCCAAAAAGGTTTATTTACTTAATTACTTTTGGATACGACTGTCATTAATATTGTACAATTTGATTACCTGTGTCACAAAAAAAGTGTCATGTCATTTGTTTCAGGTTTGATTGCGTTTAGTCACAAGACATTCACAGTCAGCTGATTGGCTCAGTGTGTCCCGAGCTGAGCGTCCATCACGACAATGGCAGATTTCAAACTATGTACTTCCGAGTATCCTAACTCCCAGTGAGGCGATTTTGGTTTTCTTCAGGTATAACAGCCCCTTATCACAGAGTTTTTGACAGCTACAGTGCGTTTAACTTTCAGATCACTTCTTCATATCTCTACGAAATGATCCGCTGGGTGGATGAAAATAAAGGAAATCCTGTAAAGAGTGAGGAAATGTCATCTGTGTTAAAGGCTCAAATCTTCAAGCCGTTTGTGTTTACTCTCAAAGTCACAGACAACTGAGATCCAAGTAATCTGGTAATGAGACTGTCAATCAGTGGGATTATATTCTCCACAGAGTCACACCAGAACGGAGCCTTTTTTCCCCCCTCCTTGTCCAAGGCTTAGAGACAGAGGTCGGATGGATAATTGCTGTTTTCCTTGGCTTTCCGCTTAACCAACTGCAACATTTCAATTGCCCATTAAAATGCTAATGGTTACGTTAATTGTACACATGGGCCCGTTAAAAGGGTGAACTGTTCGAATATATTTGCTTAAGTAAAAAAAGGACCATCTTGCTTCAGGTTAGCATATCCCAGCATGCACGGCATCATATTAAAATATTCCAGTCTGCTCTGCTGAAAATGAATGAATGGTATCACATGACATTGTGGAATGTGTAAAAAAAATCCCTTAGACACATAGGGTGCAGTATGAAAGCCCGTTTTTACCAATAAAAAAAATAATAATAAGAATTGCGACTATCTCAGTTCAGAATTTTTCTTGTAGTTCTGTAAATACGTAAACTCGGAATTGTGAGAAAAAAAAGTCAGATTCTGAGTTTGTGTCTCGCAATTCAGATTTTTTTTTCTCACAATTATGAATTTATATCTCGCAATTCTGATTTTTTTTTCTGAATTCTGAGTTTACATCTCGCAGTTCTTTCAAAATAATGACTTTACTTTTTTCTCGCAATTCTGATTTTTTTTCTGCCATGGAATTAAAAATAAAAAAAGATAATTGTGACTTTCTGTCTCACGATTCAGACTTTTTTCTCGCAAATTCCAGTTTATATCTCGCCTTTCCGACTTTTCAGAATTGTGAAAAAATAGTTCAGTTTTAAGTTTATATATGTAAATTCTCACTTTTTTTTCTCAGAATTCTGAGATTACATTTCGCAATTCTGACTTTTTCCACAGAATTCTGACTTTACATATTGCAATTTTGTTTGTTTCTTTTGTTTCTGCCATGGACAATGACTTTATGAGAAGGGCCTTCCAGCCAACCAAGTTTTGTTTACAGCAAGGGAAAACCAGTCTTCTCTTGGCTTATATCAAAATCCTCGGAAATGTTTCTTTACAAATCCTCATTTTGCACTTCTAATTTGAGATCAGTGTTTTGTTTTGCTCTTTGCGCGTTTGTCACTTCTCACCGGAGCTTACACTACACCTATGTCATACGTTACGGACTGAATGCCACTCTCATGTGTACGACAGTTAGCGAAAGCAAGAGATTACGGTTTATAAAGTTTAAATATGGATACGTTACTTAACAAACGCATTGATTCATTTCAGAAGGCCTTTATTGAACCCCGGAGCCGTGTGCAGCACTTTTTATGATGGATGGGCATGCTTTATTTTCTTTCAAAATCTCAACAGCCATTCGCTGCCATTATAAAGCTTGGAAAAGCCAGGACATTTTTTTATATAACTCCGATGGTATTTGTCTGAAAGAAGAAAGTCATAGGATGGCTTGAGGGTGAGTAAATCATGGGTGAACTATTCCTTTACAACACCTTTACTTTAGCATTGTGGCAGCAAGATATGGATGGCGCCCAAACTTTATCCATACTTTGGTATGAACATCGTCCTGACCTGTTGTGACGTATGAGTTTCAGGCCATCAATCACTGCTGCTGGACCGCTTTGGTTCCGTCGACTGAGGGGTCACCGCGCTGACGGCCCTGAGAGAGGAACGTTTAAGCATTCGACACATCAATCACCCCAAACAGGCCCTCCACCCCGTGGTACGCTTCACCGCTGTCCCGAGTCTGCCACCGTGACGTTTTGATGGGGAGTACGAGCCGGCGGTAAATCGACATCACAAGGTGAACATCAAAACACACGCACTCACCGCGATTTCCCCAGCATGTTTTGTTTACACGCGTTTGACAGGCCAAGCACAATGTCTCTTCTCCACCGTCACACGCGGTCTGTTCTCGTTTACAGTGCTGTCAGTGAGGACCAGAGAATTCTGGGAATTCACACATGGAAACTGTGCCCAAAGGGTGTTTTGGTGGAGCAGAGTACAAGTGCAGCTAAAAAAAGGTTCTTGACCTTTTCCATATGAGCATCATGTTAATGCTCTTAAGCAACTATTAGAAAAATCTGTTTGGGAGAATTTTCAGCTTTTTATCAGCACATGGGTTCAGTGATCAGATCTACCATCCATTCATCCCAAGTTCTGTCAGGACCACTATCGTCAAAATGATAGATACTTAGCACAAAGTTTGGTTTGGCGGTATGGCTCTGTTCTGGGCAAAAACCTCCCTGCCCATCCATGCAGCCTGTCATGAATGAGCAGGGAGAGCAGCAATAATAACGCCCCCAGGGTTAACAGAACAGAACAAGGCAGATATCATTAATGTACTCAATGATATTTAAGTGTAACACTTTATTCAAGACAAAGGAGTCTGATTAGCAAGGAATATCAGAAAGCTAAGTCCTGACTGTGGTGAAAGGTGGAGCTGGGGATGGAGGAGGGTAATTTGCTCCGGAGCAAGCTGAAAAGCTGCTGAATAATACTGAATACAGCTTATATAGAAATGCCGCGATAGGTGTCGTATTCCTATAGGTAGATGTGATCAGCTGAGAATCAGCTGATGCAAGCTTGACTCACGTGACCTGCCAGAACTAACACTAAAGCTTAATTTCTGTCCATCTGTCTAGGGTTCATTCTAACTACTTTGTCTCTTTTTCTGTCTTTACTTGCTTGTCTGTCTGTCTAGTGTTCTATCTATCTATCTATCTATCGATCATCTATCTATTTGCTATCTTTATGTATGTCCACATTTATTATTTATTCATTTGGCAGATGCTTTTATCCAAACCGACTTACAAATGAGGACAACATGAACCAATCAATTGTAGTATTAAAACAACTAAAAACAGATCCAAAACTAAAATCTAAAACTTTATAAATACTGCTTAATACACATTTTAAAAATGAAGAAATTAAATAAAAATGACAAATGCATACAACAAAATTTTAAAAACTTAACATTTAAATGAAAAATAAAAAATAAAGCTAAAAACAATAAAAAATATTAAAGAACAAAAGGTATAATAGTATAATAATGATTCTAACATAACACTAAGCAAACACCAAAAAAACAACTACACATGTATGTACAACCATACACACACACACACACATATATATATCTATATTAGATATATATATAATATTAATAGATAGATAAATAATATATATCTAAATATATATATAATATACACATATCATCCATTTTATTCAATATACCGGTTATATCCATTTTTTCATTTTCATTTAGTTTGTGTTGCAGTATAAAATACTCAAATGAAATTTACCTAAAACGTATAAAGACTAAACAGACTAATAAATTCGACATTTAAAACTAAAATTAAATAAATACAATACAAATAATACAAATCAAACGACAGTAGTTTATCAGTAATCCTAAAAAATAACACTGCCAAACTTACATGCTAAAAAACAACAACTTACTTACACATAGTGAGAAATGGTTATAAAAACTGAACCAAGTAGTAGGAAAGAGGAGAATTAAAAAGCGATACTTAACATTCTTAGCATTCTATCTATAATTTTATCTGTCTGTCTGTCTATCGTTCTACCTATCTATCTATCCGTCCGTCTATCTATCATCCATCCGTGTTGCTTCTCTGCTGTTCCACAGATTCTTCCTTTTATCATGTTCTCTGAGCTGTTCATTATTTAAGTGCATTACAGAAAGTATTTTAAGTTGGAATTCACTGTCATTACTGAGATAAGCGGATGTAAAATGACCTAGATTAATTCTGTTGTAAATTCATTCTGCGGGTTATCCAGCTCCCTTTTCTATGAACTGTCTGGAGCAGGAATGAGGTTTTGCTTCATTAAATATCAGCACTGTGATAGGAAATATAGGAGCCTGAGTGCAAGTACGGCGGCTTCAAGGAAAATACCATAAATGAGCTGACAGAACACAATTTAGAGTAAAGGAGCAGAGTAAAAACTCAAATTTTATCCCCCATCACCCTTACTGCTCCATCTCTCTCTCATTCTGTCTGTCTGTTCGCTCTCTCTCTCTCTCTAGCAGGATGCCGTGATGTCTGGTGTTGATAGTGTCTGTATTTTAGGAGTGTGATTTGAGAGCTTGAGGGAATTTGGGTGTGAGGAATAAAAGGCACGCTATGACACCAAACGCATAAAAGACAGAAGAGAAAAGGAGAGAGAAATAAAGCAAGGAATGAAAGGGAATAATGAAAGAGATGCAAACAATCCCTCACAGACAAACTTCATATATCCAAGGTCCACTGTGATAGAATTGTTCTTACACACCGGAAGCATCATATATGCTGCAATTCGCTGGCAACTAACAGACTAGGAAGTGATGTGAGACATATTTTCATAAGCAAATGCAAATGTTGACCCTGTTGAAGCAATAAGACTCAGTTCAAAGCAGTAGAAGGTTTTTCTCAAGAAGAGTTAAACCTTCTTTATCTGAGGAACATCGGGAAAGTAAGTAGCTGTAAAGTAAGCTGTGACAGGCATCATGTAGGTTCTTAATGAAGGTTTCTCACAATCCCAGATGATGATGCGCTAACTTTAGCATGGCATGCACATCTGGGTGTTAAGTATCTAGAATATTCCAGCCACTTTCCATGAACTCAACACACATCACATGGTCTTCAATCATTGCATTAGAAACCAGCTCTTCTGCGTCTCATTAACATGGCCTGAAGGAAAACACCAACATCTATTTCTGTCTAATTAGCATGGGGAAAACGCTGCAGTGCTGGAATTTCACAAGGAATGAAAAGCTCAGCAAAGTGCACCATTAGGATGAGCCATGGCTGTGAGTGAAATTAAATGCTATACCATCACAATTTCACAGCTTCAGTGGTTGAAAGACAATGCATGAAATTAAGATGATGGTTTAGGATGGGTTTACAGATTTTGGGTTTGTATGTCAGGCTTAGAGTAGCGCTGCACAATTAACCGAAATAAGACTGATATTGCAGTACGACTAAATGCTATTAAATAAATCACAAAATTATGATTGTATTGATAAAGTGTGCCATGGCTTGTTTCTTCATCAAGAACAGATTTGGAGAAATGTAGCATTACATCTCTTGCTCACCAATGGATCCTCTGCAGTGAATGGGTGCCATCAGAATGAGAGTCCAAACAGCTGATAAAAACATCACAATAACCCACACCAATCCAGTCCATCATTTAACATATTGTGAAGCGAACAGCTGCATGTTTATAAGAACCTATCTATTTCTATGAAAAAACACATTCATCTACATCTTGAATTAAACCCTCAAGCGTTTATTTTGGTGGAACACTGAAGGAAGAGTGTTTATGTTTATGTTAATAGGTAGCTGTATTATTTACTGTATTAATTTTTAAATTTTAACTCACAAAAAAACTCCACTTTTTCATTTCTCATTTCATTTATTTCATAAATAAAGGCATACCCATGTGTAAACCCTTAAAGAAAAAAAATCTCTACTGGCAGCAGAACGTGGGCAAAACTTTAATTTAGAGACAAAAGGCATGGCTTGTTGGTTTGCAGCTTTTACACGTCCTGTTTAAGTGCGATTATGAGTCTTTTTATTCTTTTTGCGAGGATGCCTCAGAAGCAGCAGTATGTGATATTAAATGTTCATCGTTTGCAGTTAAGTCGCAATCGAAGGCAAAACAATCACGATGTGATTTATTGACCAAATCATGCAGCCCTAGATAAGGGTTGGGGGTTTGGGGTTAAGCGTTTGATATTTCAGAGAGCAGAAATTGAGAAATGGGCTGTCAGTTTATGGATTAGCAATGACAGGTGTGTGTGTGTGTGTGTGTGCGCATGTTTATGTGGTTTATGAGGACACAAATTTGTATAATAACATGGGTATGACATAGGTATTGCAACGAGAAGGTGATTTATGAGGACATTTTCAGTGTCCCCGTAATTCAAAAGGCTTATAAATAATTCAGAATGAGTTTTTTTGAAAATCTAAAAATGCAGAAAGTTTCCTGTGAGGGGTAGGTTTAGGGGTAGGGTAGGTGTAGGGCAATAGAAAACACTGTTTGTACAGTATAAAAACCATTACGCCTATGGAGAGTCCCCATAAACCATAAAACCAAACCTGTGTGTGTGTGTGTGTAAATATGACTTTTACAGACCTGTCCTTTCAATGTATGGCTCTCCTGAATCTCGCACTTCATCCATGGTTGAGTGTACCCTGTGTCATGACGATTTCTCCACTCCGCAACCTCCAGAAAAAAGGAAACTCCCAACTCGTCACATATTGACGTTTGGGTCAGGACCCCTTGGCGTCGCTTTTTGACGCTCAAGGTACCCCTTTAGCGTCACTTTTCGATGTGCAGGGTCCTCCATTGTTTTCAGTTGTTTGTCTTAATTTAATGGTTTGCATGCATTTGTAAAAAAAAAAAAAAAACTGAAATAATTTTATATAAATTTATACTTTCATTGGAGCACCTAACCCCACCCCTACCCTAAACCTTCTGAACAATATAAAACACGTAAGAGGCAAATACAAGTGCAGTCACAGGTATTTATTGCAAAAACTGACCATAAAAAGCAGTATAAAAGCATTACAAATAAGTCGTGTTGCATTCCAAGTCTTCTGAAGCCAGTAGCCAAGCGTCAATATGTGATGAGTTGGGAGTGAGAACGTGTTGACCCCACCCATGCTGCATTTTGATTTTCTTCAGAGCGTGTTTTTTGCTGAACAGATCAGTGTTGGTCCAAGAATGATCTCTACCTCCCACCCTTGTTACAGAAACATTTACCCAAAAATGAAATTTGCTGTAATATTTACTCACCCTCAGGCAACCAAGATGTAGAGTAGTTTGTTTCTTCATTGGAACATATTTGGAGAAATGCAGCATTACATCACTTGCTCACAAATGGATCCTCTGCAGTGAATGGGTGCCGTCAGAATGAGAGTCCAAACAGCTGATAAACACATCACAATAATCCAGAAGTAATCCATACAATTCCAGTCCATCTTGTGAAGTGAAAAGCTGTGATGTTGTGTGTGTGTGTGTTTGTGTGTAAGAAACAATTCACATGTCATCTATTGCTTTCTCCAGTGCAAAAGTAGTTTTGTTTTCCCTCGATCAGTAATGACATATAGCCATATTAGCAAATTTTATAAGTGAAAACAGTCCAAACAGTTTTAAACATGTTGGTGGATTTTCATGTGAGAGGACAAAAGGTGATGGACTTTTTCACTGGAGGAAGCATTATTATTATGGATATTATGGCTGGTTTAAAGTTAAAACTCCTTAATGATGGATTTGTTGCCTACAAAACATGCAGCTTTTTATTTCACAAAATGTTAACTGATGGATTGGAGTCATGTGGATTTCTTATGGATTGTGATGTTTTTATCAGCTGTTTGGACTCTCATTCTGACGGCACCCATTTACTACAGAGCATCCACTGCTGAGTGATCTGTTCTGTGAGGAAACAAACTCATCTACATCTTGCATGGCCTGAGGGAAGGCCTATTCCTTTAACAGACACAACCCTGAGAAACACAGTGTGTAAAACACACATTCTGCTGTTTAAATGTTTGTTCCTGAGATTCTCACAGACAGATTCACACCTTCGATGCTTTGATCACGTTTCTCAGTTCGACTCATAAAAGTGACACCAATTAGCCACTCCGAGATTTTTCCGACAGGCTGTGAAAATGCGAGACACGTGAAGGAAAACTCTTCAGCATCACGCTGCGCAGTGGCAGATATTTAGCGCGCACCGACCGCTGGAGATTCACTTCTATTGTACACCACTTCAAAGCCGCTGAGCTTTCAGAGATAAAGCCAAAGCCTTCAGAAATGTGAATTATTTCATTCGTCATCTCTGAGGGGCCCAAATTCTCCTTCATTCCTTCTAAATTACATAGCATTTACAGACAGACCCCTACAATAAGTCTTCACCCCTCAACAGAGTGTGTGTATTGTAGTAGTTTGCATTGGCCAGAGCTGAAAAGTGTTACAATGGTCACTCTCTCTAGGTACAGTTCAAAGGATATTTTCATTTTTTATTTCCTTCTCAAAAAAAAAAAAAACAGCATTCCATGATTAAACCTGCTCTAAATCGAACGCACAATTGCAAAAGGTAAATGGCTTTGTGCTTTTGGCCATCTGATGAAAGCGGCGAACAATCTCGCTTCAATCGTTAGGCTGTTTTTTCCCATGGGAAGCGGATTTGCATGGCTGAGTTTTTAGATTCACTCTTTGGAAGTTGAATGCATTTCTTAAAGATGAGAAAAATATTATCGTTTTTTTTCCCTGAAATATCTTTTCATATATATTCATGAGTCCAACAGTGTCCTCTAAACATGGCCCGGATGTGGATGTGTAACTTATTTACTGGTTTAACTGTCTGTCACACTGACCGGACACACACACACATGGGATGAATCATCACAAGTTATGACTGCAGAATGTGCAACGGTGTGCTGCATTAGACTCATTATTTATGGTGAACGGCACGAGTGTCCACCAGGGCTATTTCTGTGTGTGTGTGTGTGTGTGTGTGTGTGTGACACGGTTGTGAATTACAGCGGCAGTCGGACGAGGAAAACCAAATTAGAAATGCTGCCTAAAATAAGGAGTGCAGAGAGCATAGATCATTCCCTCCAGCGAGAGAGAGAGAAGAGAGAGAGAGATAAGAGAGAGAGAGAGAGAGACCGAGAGAGATGACAGTTGTGGAGATCAATATTAATTAGGGCTGTCATCGTTAATGCATTAACGCATGCGATTAATTTTACAATCCTTAACGCGTTAAAATAATTTAACGCAATTAACGCAAAATTACTGAAGCACAATTTATATTCTAACCCTTTAACCCAATTTTGCTTCTCTGCTTGTGATCAGATCATTTTAAGCCGGAAAGTTTTCAGTCCAATGATCCAGTAAGCGAATGCATTCAAACAATCCGTCCAGAACTGAGCTAATATAAGAGGAAACCAGGCTGATTACATCAGAGATTGCAGAGAGAACAGAGACTCGCGTTGAGTTTTCAGATAATTATTCATTCCGGTGTGTTTCGCTTTTAAACACAAGCTCTGTCATATTCTGTGATTGTCTCTGAAGAGCGCAAGCCCTCACACGTCACACGCGCTGTGTGAAGTACAGACTGAATGGATTGTCAACACATCCCACCGCTGTATGGCAAGATGAGACGCAAACTACGTTTTCTTGACTTGATAACCAGTCTCGCTAGTAAATGATGGATGAAGACTGCAATCAAGGTAAAGACGATTGCGGTTGCGTACAGGAGTCGTACAGTACAGTAAAAACGCGAGTCCGTTATAATAATGCATGTATGAGTGCTCTTGACGCACTGATCGCACATTGTATTTATGCACAGGCACAGACATTTCCGTACATTCACGTTGTTTCCACACACATTCATGATAATGTTTTGATTTGTCATGTGTATGTTGCTGTGTTTAGTTATTCTGAATGGATCCGTGTACTGTAGTAGATATATGCAGTCAGCAGGCTGTTGGTTTAGGTTTTTTTTTTTTTTGTGTTTTTGTTTTTTTGGCATCGCCATTGTCTTTCGGTATCGCACTTGACTTCTCTAAAATGTAAAAAAGCTCTTTGCTGTTGCGCTGTACACATACTACAAAATTCGTCTTTTTTTTTTCTTTCATATGTGCTTATATGGGCTCCTTATATCATTTGGTTCTTTGGTGTCCTTTTGGAGTTTCTAAGTGTCCTTATTTGGAAAGACATCTAAATTCATCATGAAAAAACTTGCAGAAAATACAGATTTTTAAGAATCTTCAATCTTCTGGTTTACTTTGCTGGATATAGCAAACGATGACAAAATAAACATTTGAAACAAATGGTCTATGCTTAATTTCATGAAGGTGCGCGATTTCGTGATTAATAACAGAAAAAGGATGTGATTAATCAGATTAAAAATGTTAATCGATTGACAGCCCTAAAATATATATATATATCAGTTAATGTAACTACAATAATTCTGCAACAAAGTGATCGATATTGCAGCTATTGAAGTGCAGTGTGGCTTTTATACATTTCATTACACACACAAACACACACATACACACTTAGGCGACAGGTGGTGAAGGTTACTTTTAGCAAAATGCATCCTCTCTGTGCTCCACGGCTGACATTTGTCTCTCGAGCTTGTGAGTAAGAACATCAGTGTGAGTGCTGGTCTATGGTAACAGATTCTTTGAAATCTGTTATGGAGTCCATTGGGGCCCGAACAGGTTCTGATCGCACTTCACACACATCTGACTGTGAAAGCAGCGCACTCGTGTTGTGATCTGTTAGATGAATTACAATGCTTCACGATCAATTATTAAGCATCATAATTAATTACGAATCTTTCAGTTTCACCATCAGCTGAGAACAAACATGAACAAATCAAGCTATGCAGAACTAATAGGAAGAAAGTCACTCTGCAAGTAATAAAAAGATGTGTTTGTGAATGTGTTGCATTTGTTTTTGTGCAGAGTTACAGGAGGAAAGGATGTGGAAACATAACGGAAGCAAAAGAAAAACAATCACTGAACTGACACAGTAACTTATTTCAATTTAACACGTACGTCATTGTGTGTTGATGGCTACTGACCGTTTGACCTTTTGAGTTTCACAGAAGAACGAACCAGTTTGGAAGGATATGGGGGTGACTAATGATGACTGATTATTCATTTCTGGTTAAAGTATCCAGGCATGACACAAAGTAAAAATGTAATTTCATCTGGTAAAATTACAGTAATTCATAGGATC
This sequence comes from Sinocyclocheilus anophthalmus, assembly GCA_018155175.1. Taxonomy (NCBI): domain Eukaryota; kingdom Metazoa; phylum Chordata; class Actinopteri; order Cypriniformes; family Cyprinidae; genus Sinocyclocheilus; species Sinocyclocheilus anophthalmus. The sequence continues at coordinate 40,105 of JADLZN010000321.1, read as the reverse complement.
AAGTGTCTTTTATTAAACAGCCACATCAACAGTATGATAAAAGACATCAATGTGCAATAAATTGTTACAATTAATTATTAATATAATAATCTGCATAAAAGCAACAAAACAACTTATAATATATTTGAACATAATATTAAAATATATTTTGATTTTTTTTACATGAATAATAATAATATCATTATTATATCATAAATTATGTATTTAAAAATATATTTTATAACAGCGTAATTTATAATATCATAATATATCAATATTACATTCATTGGAACCAATGTTTATAATAATTAATTAATTGACTAGTTTAATAATTAATCAATATTTACTCATGTTAATTATTAATTTGAATTCATTATTTTATTCAAATAATTATACTTTGAGCATTTGAATTTTTACAGTAAATATTACTGCATGTCAGCATGTATAAGCATAAAGTATTTTAGATTTTAATCATATTTTTAGATGTTATTCATGATACATATATTCATATTATATTCTATGAAAATCAATGATTAATGTAACTATATAAGTATTTTTATATAGTATTAAAGAAAAAAAAAATTTAAATTCTTGAATTATTTTGTAAGATTATTATATATATATATAGATTATATATATATATGGGTACGGAAATATTTCAGACCCCCTTAAATTTTTCACTCTGTTTTATTGCAGCCATTTGCTAAAATAATTTAAGTTATTTTTTTTTTCCTCATTATTGTACACACAGCACACCATATTGACATAAAAACACAGAATTTTTGACATTTTTGTAGATTTATTAAAAAAAGAAAAACTGAAATATCACATGGTCCCTAAGTATTCAGACCCTTTGCTCAGTATTTAGTAGAAGCACCCTTTTTATCTAATACAGCCATGAGTCTTTTTGGGAAAGATGCAGCAAGTTTTTCACACTTGGATTTGGGGATTCTCTGCCATTCCTCCTTGCAGATCCTTCCAGTTCTGTTAGGTTGGATGGTAAACGTTGGTGGACGGCAATTTTTAGGTCTCTCCAGAGATGCACAATTGGGTTTAAGTCAGGGCTCTGGTGGGCCATTCAAGAACAGTCACAGAGTTGTTGTGAAGCCACTCCTTTGTTAATTTAGCTGTGTGCTTATGGTCATTGTCTTGTTGGAAGGCAAACCTTCGGCCCAGTCTGAGGTCCTAAGCACTCTGGAAAAGGTTTTTGTCCAGGATATCCCTGTACATGGCCGCATTCATCTTTCCCTCGATTGCAACAAGCCGTCCTGTCCCTGCAGCTGAAAAACAACCCACAGCATGATGCTGCCACCACCAAGCTTCACTGTTGGGACTGTATTGGACAGGTGATGAGCAGTGCCTGTTTTTCTCCACACATACCGCTTAGAATTAAGGCCCAAAAGTTCTATCTTGGTCTCATCAGACCAGAGAATCTATTTCTCCACACCATCTTGAGTCCTTCAGGTGTTTTTTAGCAAACTCCATGCAGGCTTTCATGTGTCTTGCACTGAGTAGAGGCTTCCGTCGGGCCACTTCTGCCATAAAGCCCGACTGGTGGAGGGCTGCAGTGATGGTTGACTTTCTACATCTTTCTCCCATCTCCCGACTGCATCTTTGGAGCTCAGCCACAGTGATCTCTTCTTTACCTCTCTCACCAAGGCTCTTCTCCCCCGATTGCTCAGTTTGGCTGGACGGCCAGCTCTAGGAAGTGTTCTGGTCGTCCCAAACGTCTTCCATTTAGGATTATGGAGGCCACTGTGCTCTTAGGAATTTTAAGTGCAGCAGAAATTTTTTTGTACCTTGGCCAGATCTGTGCCTTGCCAAAATTCTGTCTCTGAGCTCTCCAGGCAGTTCCTTTGACCTCATGATTCTCATTTGCTCTTACATGCACTGTGAGCTGTAAGGTCTTATATAGACGGGTGTGTGGTTTTCCTAATCAAGTCCAATCTGTATACTCAAACACAGCTGGACTCAAATGAAGTTGTAGAACCATCTCAAGGATGATCAGAAGAAATGTACAGCACCTGAGTTAAATATAGGAGTGCACAGCAAAGGGTCTGATACTTAGGACCATGTGATATTTCAGTTTTTTCTTTTTTAATAAATCTGCAAAATGTCAACAATTCTGTGTTTTTTCTGTCAATATGGGGTGCTGTGTGTACATTAATGAGGAAAAAATTAACTTAAATGATTTAGCAAATGGCTGCAATATAACAAGAGTGAAAAATTTAGGGGTCTGAATACTTTCCGTACCCACTGTGTATGTGTGTGTGTGTGTGTGGGTGTACATATAGCTGTATGTATGTATGTATAATCATATATATATATATATATAATATCTATAATAAATATAATATATATATAAATAAATATCTTTTAATTTCTATACATACTTTTTAACATCATTATTCAAATGAAGATTTTACACTGTTGATTGGATGGAGGGATGGATGGACCACTATGAATATTGGTTATGAAATGTTATATGAAATAATACAAACTTATAATTATAATTATATAATAATATATAATTAAAAAAAAATGATTAACGAGTCAAATAACGTCCCATCGTTCATCAAAGTGTATTTCTAGTTAAAAATATATATTACATCACACAATATCGTTTGCCACATACTGCAAAGCCCCATGAGTAGAGAGACAGTATTAAACATTTTTATTAATATCAACCTTTCCCCAAGGATAACTGGATTAGTGTTTTCTGTATGCAGCTGCTGGTGTTGTGTTCAATGCAGACAGACAGAGAGGACTCAAGAAGCATTTGTGAGTCTCAGTGATGCTGAACTCAGGGTTTATGTGACGTTACTGAAGCTCCGCTCACCCTAACCTCCTTTAATGTGACATCTGTCTTCAAAGCACTTCACAGTTCTGTCAGCGAATCTGGGGAAATCAGTGCACGATGACCCACATATCCCATGATCCTCCATTTTTCCTCTTTGGACTGTCGTTCATTTATTCATTAATCTGATTTCGACACAGATATGAGGTGGATTTTTGACTGTGTGTGTGTGTGTCTCTTCCAGGGAGAATCATCTTTGTTGTTCTAAGGATGCCAAAATTCAGTGACAAACAATCCAAGATGGAGGCTGTCAAAGTTCAACACAAAATTAAAGGTTTGAAAAGGCTTTAAAGGAATAGTTCACCCAAAAAAAAGCACACTAGGTCATTATTACTTAACTTTGTCGCTCATGGATTATTTTTAGCCAAAATACTAATATTAATAAAAATAATATTTAAATATAAGAATATTCTGATGATCAAATGTTAGAACTGAGTCAAAGATTACACCCAGATTCCTTATCTGGGACCACACATTTGTTGACCATGGACCTAAAACATATTTTATGTAACTGTCAACCAGATTTGGCCCAAAAATTACAACTTCAGATTTAGTAGCATTTAGCTGGAGATGATTTTGCTCTAACCAACACTTCACCTCCTCAAGACATACAAAACAAGGGTGAATGAGAAGTTGGTCCTCCAGGTCTAACAGGCAAGTAAATCTGAATATCATCGGCATAAAGATTATACGACATTCCATGTTTTTTTTTAAACAAGACCTAAGGGCAGCAAAAATAAAGAAAACAGAATAGGCCACAAAACGGAGCCCTGAGGAACTCCACAATCAACAGAAACAGAAAAGGAAGAAAATTCCCCAACCCTCACTGAAAAGGATCTTTCCGTCAAATAAGAAGAAAACCATTTTAAAACAGTGAGTGCAGTGAGTTCGATGGATTGTACTGTTGTTTAACAACATGCCAGTTGTTCAGCTGACAACACATCTTTCCAAAAGGTAGACAAAACTCAATAAAACTGTTTTAAAAGTTTTGGTTTCCCAGAGTTTTGAGAAATTATACAATCTAGTGCCTTTATACAGTACGTACCATTGTAAAGCCTGTAAATCTATTCCTCACAGCTTCATTTTCACCAGCTTTAAATTCAATATGGTGTCTACCATACAGTAAGATCTATGACTTTTAAGGCCATTTTTGGAATCTTGACGGCTTCAGTCCACATTCATTATAAATGTATGGAAATGAGCAACCAGCATAACCTTCAAAATATCTCTTTTTTTGTATGAACAAAAGTAATATGGGTTTGGAATGACATGTGGGTGAGTAAACAATGACAACTGTCCCTTTAAATTATTTATCTGCTATCCAGACACAATCACAATTTTGGGTTTTTCCCTCTAGGTCGTTCTGGTTTGATATAAACCCTCTCTGCTAACAACAGAACAAGCCATGCACCGAATTTAGCTGAGCGGTTGCTAAGCAATAGTCTGACGGCCTCCAAAGCTACCAAATCATGAGAGGAGGATGAGATCGATATTTTCCAGCATCTACACGTCTGTGCTATCAAAGATCAACAGCGGAAACATACTTGAATTTCATGAGCGGATTATAAATTGTGTGCATTGAATGTCAAGACTGAGGAGATTTATTTACTGTTTCTAGCCAATATGGTGGAATTACAGTTTAAGGAGATACTAAGAATATAGTGACAATATCCAGCTCACACTATCTGAAGCATATACTAAAGCAAAGCAAACCGAAATGATGTTTATGGCAGAGAGCCACCAGAGACAGATAACCTAAACCTGTAATGCTAATGTGAGTGTCATGTGAGGCGAAAAGCCGAAATCTGCTGTGTGGAGTTTCACACGTGTCTGCGTTTGTGAGAAAATCTAGCATGCGTGTGTGTGAAAGGCTGCAAAACATTTAGAGGTGCCACAATGTGATATTAAACAGGCAGCAACGATATAACAAAGACGCTTTTGTCCAATAAGCAGAGAAAATGTTTTTACACCTCACAGCTCCAAGGAATAAGGAAAAGTCTTGTCTATTAGTAATGCGTGAAGTGAGACAGGCCCGCAACAACGGGAGCGGTGACACTAATATCTGAACCACACGAATCCCTTATGCAAAGTACTCTATGTGTATGCTGTATAATAAGAAAATATAAAAGTATGTCTCAGCAGGACATAATAGCCCACAGCTACGCAATCAGGCTGTTCCTCAGCTTTCGTTTGACTCCTTTTAATCTTTCCAAAAGAGATTTGACAAGTTATTCTTAATGAAAAATTTATATGACAGTCATATGAGAGTGTGAGGATGTCTGTGATCTCTTGTTTATAGAGCACAAACTCACAAATCAACCTCAGAATCTCTCTGTCTTATACAATGGGGTCTAAAAGTCTGAAAACATAGGATTTTTCTTTTACTTAAATTTAGTAATAAATTACATTTTAGGATTATTTGTGTCCGAGTATGCATACTTCCCTACTACAAAAAAACTGTCAAAAGTGTAAGGCGAAGCAAACAACCTACTGCATCCTCTGAGATTTTTAAGTGTGCAAACTGGACACTTTGCTATCCCATAATGCCTCTCAAGCTTTAAGTCAGCCTAAATGTTGCTATTTCTACTAGTAGTCTGCTATGTGTGCAGCTAATGACATTCAACACTGGGAATGGGAGCACCCACAGGCAACTAGCACACAATAGACAATATTTTATTTAGTAATATTACTGGAAAAATTTGTTTTGGCTAAATAGATAAATGTGTTATTTTTCACTATTGATTTCTTCTTTGCAGATATCTGATAGAGGGTTAATCCAGTTTCTGGCGCTAAAGTTAATATAGGAAGTTTCATGTGTAGGCTTCTGTGATTAAAATGGAGTTGTATGTTCATAACCATATTATTTAAATATCAGCTCAGAATAGGGTCTGAGATCACTAGAAAATGCTTCTATTTTGGATTCTTTTCTAATTCAATATAACATATTTCATAACACGGCAGAGTTTTGTGGTATGTTGGCTCGACACTGCGATAAAAACGTGCATCAATAAACTTTACAGTTGGGAAAAACTCACCATGCTGCTGTGTTCGTCGGTATTCGTTTTTTTTGTCAGTTGCACGATTTTAGCAATCCTATAAGAGCACTTAAACGATTTTAACAATCCTATAAGATTACTGCAAACCACATTTTGCGATATGGATCTAATAAACTTGGGTACAACATGCATGTAGACTGTACGATGACGACACCTATGGACTATTGATTTCCTATTGACGCACGTTACTATAGAAGAATAAAACATCATCAGCATGCGCTAGTGGTAAACAAAAAGAGCATGACGAATCACACTTTAGCAGTTGTGTGTTTTATGTGTGCTGAAAAAGTGGAAGCAGCGAAAGAGGAAGGGATAAGAGCTTGAGGTAAGCAGTTTTGTATTTTAGCGCCGTATCGCGTTGATTTCATGTCGCATTTTTATTGGCTGGTCAGTAAACGTTGGTCGTAGTAGCACACTGTGTGATGATCATGCTGAATTTCTGACACGGCCAGAAAATTATCGTAGGCTATCTTTGGTTGCAAGACCGTGACAGCGGCCATCTTTAAACCAGTCTCACTGTACGACAGATCACAGAAATCGCCACGATTGTTTCACGATGCCAATTTTTTATCTGGGACAGCCAAAAATCATGCAGTGTGCCCCTGGCTTTAGTTTTTCCTACACACGGCGAGTCATGATGTCTGATTCGTGAGCGAAAATGACTGTTATGAACCGTGAATCAGTCAAAAAGATTTACGGAAGATTCCTCGAATTCGCTAGTCATTAGTGGTTCGAATTGGGTTCACTTGGTCAGTGAATCATTCAGAGCCGTACAGTTTGCAACAGACTCCCTAAATGAACAGCGTGTCATTTTTCACTTACATCCGATTTGAAATGAATCAGAAAGCTTTACTGTAATGTATATTTTAGGTTTGTGAGTGGTCAAAATAGCAGTGTTTTTTAAACATACCTAAGCACGACTAATTATTAACTAACTAATTACTAATTTCCAGTTGTAAGGTTTAATTGACTGTAAGGGTTTGTAGGAAAATCAAGCTATGCCATCAGTGACACTGAACTTCACAAGTAAATCCTCAGTGTGTTGAAGGTACAGAAGTGAGGAAAACTGGCAGTTCATACATTTTGTTAAATATTTAACCAGTTTTCAAAATGTGTTTGATTTCCAGTAGTTAGCCTCTACAATCATGATGAACTGTTAACAACCCAATAACTTGACAGTGTTGTGAGATTTAGAAGAAGTTTTAAACACCCGCTGAGAGAACAGGGAAGAGAATGTTTTTGAGGTGCTGCTTCTGTGAGCAACTTCACAGTCAGCTCCCTTCCTTTTTTTAACTCTGTTATTTGGTTCTTCCATTGTTTTCATGAACGAATAGAGTCAGTGAAAAGTATCCATATTTATATGATTGTAGATTCATGAATAATTAATCAAGGCATTTTTACATAAATATAAAGTTACAATTACCGTGGGGAAAATCATGTTGCACCAAAACCTCATGAATGTTTTCACGATATTATGCAAATTCAGCTTTTTTATGAATTTGTGCTGAACATAGTGTACAGTTCATCTTTTATTTTTAAAATCAATGTTGTGAATAATTTAGTGGTAAATTGAAAGCTAGAGAACTTGTGGTGGCAATGCTGCACTTTGGTCAATAGTTGACCATTTTTCAATTAATAACCAACACAAATGAAAATATAAAAGATCATAGCACAAAATTAAGTTTCACACTAAAATTATCTACTTTGTTTTATATTGTAATTTTCACTTTTTGTTTTATTTTTATTGCTTCATAATTTTAACTTACTAATCATTTTAACTATTACATCCAGGTGACAATGGTTCATTTCCTTTAGTGCTCATCTGTTCTTTGTCCACACATGTGAGACTTGTGCTAACAGCTGTTAACACAAGTTCTCCTCTCCTAAAAAAGACAATCTGTGATCAATTCAGACATAATGCTGCGTCACTTCTCCCATCAGAACCACCTCACGCCTCATATTTATGAATATATTTATTCTGTGGGCTGTTTTGGATGAAGTAAGAAGCAGGAATCCCAAATTTCTTGTGATTTCTACCTTCATCTGTGAGGTAAGCACACAAGCTGAAGTGATTTTGGAGAGCAGGAGAGATAAATAGACCAATAAACTAATAAACGGATCATCTAACTAAAAAACAGCTCGGCCAGAGCGGCGCATGCAGAGGTTCATCTCTATTCATGTTATGTAAATTGAGAGGCGGCTTGCAAAAACGTGGTGGAGAGAGTGAAAGGGTATTAGTCATTTGAAAGGGTCCGTAGTGGAGAGGGAGGAGAACGATGTAGAAAGCGTTCAATGTTCCCTGTCAAGCCTTCGTCATAACTGGAGATCGAGTTAGTAAGGTTATGTGGTGTACTAGTACAAAATGTCTACTGTATCAATAATTGAAATACTTAAATACTTGCATTTGCACAAATTATTCCAAATAAAAAAATGGTTTTGTAGTATTTTATAAAACAACTTTACTATTCTATTGATGTCACGTCTGGAAACCTCTGGCATAAGCTACTAGATATTGACAGAATCTTCATTATTGGGTGAACTCTTCCTTTAAGTGCATTTAAATGTTGCATCCAAATTCACAGTATACTGATTCATATATTGCAGGAGCAGCATAAGACAGCCTTAGCAAGTCACACAACATCAGCCTTTTACTACAGTACGTCTGACTGCATTCTGTCAATCTTCATCCCTCTATGGTGACAGTGTCAAAGTTGAGGAGATATTCAGCACCGCCGCCATTTTCACACTCCTGGGGTTTTTTGTATCACCGGATGCCAGCGATGGTTCACTCTTCTAAGCCTCGGAGATGCTGTTGATGGCACCTGTACGTGCAGATGGTGTCAGGTTGGCGTCTCCGTGTACTGATACATGTTCTCCACAGGCATCCGTGACAGCCGTGCCACGCACTGGGCTAGCAGTGCTAAATCAGATTAGCGCTCCTGATGGAAGAATGCTAGTTCCTTCATTTCGGAAGCACCTGTCGTGTCTCCCTAGTGCAGTGAGACGGAGCTAAACAAACACACATGCTGAGAGGGAGCAAGAGAGTGTGATCTCCGGAAAGCTAAAAGTGGGAGATAAGGGCATGGCTCCAGGTCGGATAGGACTTAGAGGTTATCTACAGTAATTACCACCCAAGCGAGAACAGGAAATGATCTCACAGCAGCACACACACCAAGCAAGACTCACACTCGTGGGGACTCGCTTATTGTGGTGCTGTGTAATACTACTATGCTGCGATTTCAGCTTGATATCATGATGCCACTATGTAAGTGCAGTGATGTAACTCAGATTTCTCCTTCATTTTTTAAAAGACTTCTCTGCATTTCAACTCTGCTCTAGCTTACGTACTAAACTATCTTAAATATTAAACTTGGCACTGTGTACTATGACTATAGCTCTTATGAAAAATAGCTTGTGATGTTCTTCATTTGTAAGTAACTTGGATAAGTCAGTATAATGAATAAAGGTAAATGTAATATTATTATGATAGCACTTTGTAATTCCACTGTAATATCATGATGCCACACTGAGATTCCAATATAATTCCATGATGGCACTCTGTGATTCCAATGTGATATCATAATACCACACTGTGATTTCAGTGATATCATGAGGCTGTGTTGTGATTCCAGTGTGATATCATAATAGCACACTGTGATTTCAGTGTGATATCATGATGCCACGTTGTGATTGCAGTATGATACTGTGATGTCACTTTGTGATTCCATTGTAATGTCATGATGCCACTTTCTGTTTTCAGTGTGATATTATGATGTCACTGTGATTCCAGTGTGATATCATGATGTCACTGTGATTCCAGTGTGATATCGTGATGTCACTGTGATTCCAGTGTGCTATTAAGATGTCACTGTGATTGCAGTGTGATATCACGATGGTACTGTGATTCCAATGTGATATCATGATGTCACTTTGTGATTCCATTGTGATATCATGATGTCACTCTGTGATTCCAGTTTGATATTATGATGGTACTGTGATTCCAATGTGATATCAATGTCACTTTGTGATTCCATTGTGATATCATGATTTCACTGTGATTCCAGTGTGATATTATGAAGGTACTGTGATTCCGATGTGATATCATGATGTCACTCTGTGATTCCAGTTTGATATTATGATGGTACTGTGATTCCAGTGTACTATCATGATGCCACTCTGTGATTCCAATGTGATATCATGATTTCACTGTGATTCCAGTGTGATATTATGAAGGTACTGTTATAATATCACAATGAAATCACAAAGTGACATCATGATATTACATCTGTACTGTGATTCCAGTGTACTATCATGATGCCACGCTGTGATTCCAATGTGATATTGTGATGCCACTTTGTGATTTCAATGTAATATCATGATGCCACTATGTGATCCCAGTGTGATATCATGATGTGATCCTAATGTGATTTCATAACACACTGTGATATCAAAATACCACACTCTGAATTTCAGTGTGATATCATGATGTCACCATGTGATTGCAGAGTGGTGTCAAAGTGCAGTACTCTGAAATTTAGTGTCATGATGCCACACTGAGATTTTGATTGTGTGATGTCACAAGTCATTATGTTATTGCTGTGTGATATCAGTCTGTTATTAGGCTGTGCTGTGATTGCATTGTGATGCCATAATGCCTCCCTGATGTCATAATGCAACTCTGTGAGTGCATGACGTCCTTCTGTAAGAGCAGTGTGATGTGCTCCTGTCCAAAATTCTGCATGATGATCACCAGAAAATACAAGCTCATTTGTTAAATTCTGATTTTGATGAGCATAATATGCGGCAAACTGATGTGAGATGGGTGTATTTACAACATATCATTTTGAACAATCAAAATATCTACTGAATTCAGATATGCCCTGGTCACAGTTACATGACCCATTAAAACCACAGTTAGATGTTGAAAGATGAATTAATCTGACATCACGGTGCAGCACAGAGAAGTTCATCTAACCAAGTGCAGAGAAAACTGTTCTGTCAATACATATCGCTCCACTGTGACCTGAAAACTGATACGAGTCTGAACTGGACTGCCAGATTCTGATGATATTGGCAGTAAAGGCCAATGAACAAAGCACATGTGTTTCTTCTTCAGCATGGATAGATCAACTAGTTCGGTCTAAAGTTCTGTCAGGCTTGAAATGCCAGAACCCCATACCGGCTGACAGTGACCCCTCGCTGATACAGACAACGACTGTAGCATAAAGAAAGACATGCGTTCCCTGATGTCCTCCAGTGCTCTGGCAGCTACTGGCCCATCACATCAACCATAAAGAAAAGACCATCCCCTCCACCATGGGCAAGGTCACAGCAGAGGATACAGCAACCATGTGGAAAATATTTCAAACGTCCATCTGCTTTTTTTCTGATTCTAAACATAGTCCAAAGTATTTTTCCTCATAGAAATACAGTGGGGAAATATTTATTTGATCCCCTGCTGATTTTGTAAGTTTGCCCACTTACAAAGAAATGAAGGGTCTGTAATTTGTATGGTAGATTTAATGGATAGTGACAGAATACCAACCAAAAAATCCAGAAAAAAAACACATTAGATAAAGGTTAGAAATTGATTTGCATTTCATAGAGTGAAATAAGTATTTGATCCCCTACCAACCAGCAAGAATTCTGGCTCCCACAGATTGGTTATGTGCCCATGTGGAACACAGATTATTCCTGCCACTTTAAGAAGTTACTTCTAATGTCAGCTGGTTAGGTGTATAAGACACCTGTCCACACAATCTGTATCTTCCATTCCAACCTCTCCCACCACCATGGGTAAGACCAAAGAGTTGTCAAAGGATGTCAGAGGCAAGATTGTAGATCTGCACAAGGCTGGAATGGGCTACAAGACCATCAGCAAGAAGCTTGGTGAGAAGGAGACAACTGTTGGTGCGATTATTCGGAAATGGAAGAAATACAAAATAACCATCAATCGGCCTCGGTCTGGAGCTCCGTGCAAGATCTCGCCTCATGAGGTAAGGATGATCATGAGAAAGGTGAGGGATCAGCCCCGATCTACAACCGGGAGGAAATGATCTCAAGGCAGTTGGGACCACAGTCACCAAACAAAACATTGGTAACACACTACGCCGCAATGGACTGAAATCCTGCAGCGCCCGCAAGGTCCCCCTGCTCAAGAAGGCACATGTACAGGCCTATTTAAAGTTTGCCAAAGAACATCTAAATGATTCAGAGAAGGCTTGGGAGAAAGTGCTGTGGTCAGATGAGACCAAAATTGAGCTCTTTGGCATTAACTCGACTTGCCGTGTTTGGAGGGAGAGAAATGTTGACTATGACCCCAAGAACACCATCCAAGCACGGAGGTGGAGACATTATGCTTAAGGGCTGTTTTTCTGCTAAGGGTACAAGACGACTTCACCGCATTGAGGGGAAAATGGACGGGGCCATGTACTGTAAAAATCTTGGACGAGAGCCTCTTTCCCTCAGCCAGAACACTGAAGATGGGTCATGGATGGGTCTTCCAGCATGACAATGACCCAAAACATATCGCCAAGGCAACAAAAGAATGGCTCAAGAAGTAGCACATTAAGGTCATGGAGTGGCCTAGCCAGTCTCCAGACCTCAATCCTATAAAAAAATCTGTGGAAGGAGCTGAAACTTCGAGTTGCCAAAACAACAACCAAGAAACCTAAAGTCCCTGTAAAGTCAATTCTGAGAATTGTTTCTAAACGCATTATAAATGCTAGAAATGTATTGCTGAAAACACATTACAAAGACTATGAACTATGTAGTACTGAATAGTGGAGTTAGAACGTTAAACAGTTTTTCACCAATTCTGTGTTCAGGATTTTTTGGGCGGGGCTATAAAGGGGGTTCGATGATGCACTGGAGCCCCCGAGCCATGGCCCCTCCCCTAACACTATAACTAGAGCACATTCGCATCAGTTCACCCGCTCAATCGTGAGTTGTCAGTACCGTTAGTAACACACAGCCTACACAGTTTCAGCTAGCAAGCTATGCCTTTGTCTCTGAAATGTGTATTTCCTGGTTGCGATAACATACAAAACAGCTCGGTGTCCTTATTTAAATTTCCTAATAATGATTATATCAAAAAGAGTTGGATTAATTTTGTGAAGAGCCACCTTGATGGAGAGCTGAGGATCACCACCAAAACCCGCCTCTGCAGTGATCCTTTTACAGCGGATAAATTTATAAACTTTCATCGGAGACAACTGGGATTCACGGATAATCCGATGTTACTGGTAAATGGGGCCGAACCGACTATTTCCCACCTCGGCCTTCCCTGGCAGTACGTGCCCACCATTGAGTGTTAACTTGTGTGCTTGTGTGGTTTCAGCGCAAAAAGCAGACACGCCCTCAGCGTTTGAGAGCATAGGATACCGCCCATTTCTTCAAGATTTTGATCACTTATTTTTATTTACATTTACTTGGTGGATTTTTTCATCGTTCAAATTTGGCTGAGTGGTTAATAATACATTTTTCTGTGGTGTGACAAACTCAGAACACATATTTAATATTGCCTTTACAGGGACTTGTGCAAACCTGGTGACCAACTACAAAAAAACGTCTTACCTCTGTGCTTGCCAACAAGTACTAAGTACTAAGTCATGTTTTGCTTGGGCATCAAATACTTATTTCACTCACTGTAATGCAAATCAATTTCTATCCTTTATATAATGTGCTTTTTCTGGATTTTTTGGTAGATTTTTTGGTTATTCATTAAAATAAACCTTCCATAAAAATTACAGACCCTTCATTTTTTTGTAAGTGGGCAAACTTACAAAATCAGCAGGGGATCAAATAAATATTTTCCCCACTGTAGGAAAACAACCATTTATTCACCTCTAATATAGAATAAAATATGAAAGCTGAGAGCCAACAGCTTCCCTGAGAGACCACATGTTGGTAAAAACACTGAGTTTTTAAGACAAAAAAAAGCTTGTTTCCACCAGCAACAGGTCCAGCACTCTCGCTTGGATATAAACCAACGCAGACCACCACATTTCATTAAAAAGTGCATTAATACATACACACACAAAAGCTTAAATCCACATAAATGAATATAGGATGAAAAGATGAAAGGTGAAGTACGGGTTCCTCAGCAAGGAGGTCGGATCAGAGAAAGGAGAAGATTAATCCAGGCCTCACTGAACATTTACCTTCCCTTCCACTTTCTCTATCTAGAACATTTAACGTTATTGCACATATGCTTTTACTTACACATAAAAGAGCACAAATTAAAGAGGGAAAAAACATTAACATTAGAGCTGACTGGTCTGCTGATGAATGAAAACGAAGCATTCACATAAGAACTCACAGAAGCCAACATTGTTATTTTCGAAAGCGTGGCTAAAAGATGATTAGGCTACAATTACATGCTAAATAATATGTATATTGTGCACCATTGTTGGAAATTACATTTCTTATTGATTTTCAGGGGCATTTTTTCCTTTTTGACATTATTTTACCTATATAAAAGCTTACAAAGACATGCATTTGTCAAACACCTAAAATTGAAAAAATATTTTGAATAAATTCTTCCACTACTGATCAAATCAAATCCAATATCAAACAAAAAAGTAGCTGTAAATAATCCAACAATATCTCACAAATAATCCAAAATATATTAACCTAATATACTACCTGTTCTAGTGTGACAAATTCATCAGAAGTGATTATAGACGCAATTTTCTACATCTCTACTTAGACTCATTCTTTGACCATTCTTCCAAACATAGTTTTTTTTAATGCATAATTAAAAAAAATGCTGTTATCTAGCACAATTTAGTTTAAGCTGTTCAGTAGTTTGTTGGTTGTGCCTGTTACTCAGCCTTGTAGGGAATCTAAACCACAGCATAAACTGGTGGTGACCACCTATAGTGGTCTTTTCAACAGAGATGATATGATGTTCTAGTAAGTCTGTCAGTGTTTGACTGAAGTCTGCTGTATGATGTACTGCTGAAATGTTCTACCCACATCATAAAGAGCTCAGATCTCTGACCTTGTGTTCTTTTAGATGCGAGATCTCAGCATGCTCAGATGTCAGACTGCGTCCGCTCAGCGTTCCACCTGCACGGACCCCAAAGTGAGCTCCAGAGGCGACAGCAGGTGCGACT
Organism: Sinocyclocheilus anophthalmus; assembly: GCA_018155175.1. Taxonomy (NCBI): domain Eukaryota; kingdom Metazoa; phylum Chordata; class Actinopteri; order Cypriniformes; family Cyprinidae; genus Sinocyclocheilus; species Sinocyclocheilus anophthalmus. Next base: position 25,094 of record JADLZN010000321.1, on the reverse strand, counting down.
CGTGGGAAATAAAGTCTGGCTCTACGACGAGAATCTCAATGACACACTTCCGCTTGACAAACAGGACAGCGTCCCAGTGCAATAACCTTAAACGTAAACCCACACAATTTATATGTTTGTCATTTCAAGAGCATCTAAGGTCATTAAAAATAAAGAAACATTTTGCAGGTACTTACAAACCAAAATATAATGCAAATCAGCTACAAACACATCATAAAAGCAGCATCTAAGCTTTTACTGAGATTTTAATGTAGCATAAATGTATTCACTAAATGTAGTCGGACTATAATACCTGGAGCAAGCTGTTAGCCGTTAGCATCCCCATTCATCTCAATGGCAGTTGGTCTCACTGGCGCAGGATGTGATTAGAAGTGCTTATGTGCCTATAAACCATATATTTCAAGTAACTAATCAATCTTCAATGGATAAAGAACCTTTTTTTGAAGCAAAAGGTATAGTTACAGCATGCTAGTCAGCCAATCTAATTAACCAAACCTTGACTTGGTTCAAACAGGTTTCCTGAAGGTTTCTCCATCTGCCATTGGTTGTCAAACAGATAGTCCCACCCCAAACTCACATTGGATGAATCACCGGTGGTGTGTTTAATGGAGTTGCATCCCATACAACAAGTACCTTGCTCTTATACCCCATAGTACAATGCTCATTGTAGGAAACTAGCAAGTCACCACAACTAGCAAGATTTCCAAACGTGGTTGCAACCTCCATCATTGAAATCAGTGCTGGATTAGATTACTTGCAAATTTGTAGTTCGTTATGATTCGAAATTTACATGACAAAAATTGTGTCAATAACATACTGTAATAGATTACTTTTAGATTACTTTTGATTTAAATTGATTTAAACAGGATAATCTTGCATCATATTGATATAAAAACACAAAGAGAAAGAAAATATATATGCATTCATTATCATTAACAACATAAAGTCCATTAAACACTACATTACATCAAGGTTTCCCAAACTGGGGTTTGGGAAAGAACTGCAGGGGGTTCGTGAGTTTAATGAAAAATAAGAATTATGAATAATTTATTTTGTGAATAAAATGTAATCATGTAACCAACGAAAAAGCAACTGTAGTCGGATTACAGATATTTTAATATAATCTAATTACAAGTATTTACATTTTGGAGTCTAATAATGTAATCCAGATTACATGTAATCAGTTACTACCCAGCACTCTCAGCAATATAGGATGGTTGTTAATGAAGAAACTATGTAAACAACTTCTAACCACAGGTTGAGAGCTTTAGTCCTAAACACGTAAGTTTGCGAAGCTGCTTGCGAATGTTCATTTGAACTATGATTTTGGGAAACATAGAATTGTTGAAATATGTTGGTAAAGATGAAACTTGCCACCATACAGTAGTTGGCTAACGATGCTTTTGGGAAACGCAAATTTAAAATTAAATTAAAATTAGCATTGTTTTGCCAGTGTTTTCACTTTTTAGTAGAATAAACATACAGATATTTTTGTTTCTGCATATTAAGCTGGAATAGGAGAAAGTAATTTAACACTTCATCTTTAAAACACTGAGATGAGATCATGTAAATAACAAGAGTTCATTATTATGGCTTATTTTTTAGCACTTAGTGATTTAAACCCACATAAAGGGCAGTGAGGAGAGTAAAGCTACAGAAGCAGATTCTCACAGTACAGTTGTGCTGAAATCACATTTACTCTCCCTCTCTCTCTCTCTCATAATATCTATCCTGTGTTCCTTCATTTCAACTCTATTGATCCAAACATATTGATATGCTCACAAAATGACTTTTACCAGCTTTGCCGTTAGGTGTGGTTATGCAGGCAGCTGTGAGAGAGAAAATCTGCTCTGAAAGATAGATAACGCTGACCACAGCTAAGATGAAGACATAGATGATGTTGCTTCAGGTGGAGCTTTGTCATTTTAATTGCACTTATATCTTAACTTTATTCAAAGTGATTTGGTGCAGGAGAAAATTTTGATATATTTTCCTGTCCCGCTGGACAAACAAACGAGGCCTGCTTTGGAAAAGATGGTTATCTCGAACCAAAACAACTCGTCACTTGAAAGGGCTGTATCACTCAGATGGCCTGCTTTTGAGAGTCACGTATTTTTATCTCACGTTCAGATGTTGCCAGATCAGAAGTATGATATTCCTTACCACAATGGAATCCTTATAGGCCGTTCATGCAGATTGTGATTTTATCGTTGGATGTCGTCAGTCTCTATATTTATTGGTCATAGTGGGTGTTCTTACTGCTCACATCGTCTGGTAAAATATTATAGATAACTAAAATAACTGAATTAAAATTAAAGAATTTATATAGTAAATACATTTAAAACCATTCTTACATTTTTAGCACAATCTTTTAGAAGCAGCATAAATGCAATCCAATAATTATCCTATTATACTAAACGAACAAAAAAGTGCTATAATGTTCTTTTTTTTTCTTTTACCTTCACATTGTCATATGAAGAACGTATACAGAAGACCATTTCCATTATGGAACAAAAAAATATACTGGCAACATTTTATTTTACATTTCAGACTTTTTTATGAACTCCCAACATTTCTGACTTTTTCTTGCAATTCTGAGTTTACATCTCACGATTCTGACTTTTTTCATCTGAATTCTAAGTTCACATCTTGCAAGTTGTGATAAATTGCAACTTATTTTTCCCAAGCTATAGCTCACAATCTGGACTTTTCTTCGCAGAATTCCAAGTTAACCTCTCACAATTCTACATTTTTTTTCCCTCAGAATTCAGAATTTACATCTTGCAATTCTGAATTTCCGAATTGTGAGAAAATAAGTCAGAATTTTGAGTTTATATCTCGCAATTCTGAGAAAATAAGTCAAAATTGCGAGATAAAAAGTAGCTATTACCCTTTTTTATTTACATTTTTTATTTTTTTGTGGTGGAAACGAGCTTTCATAAGAACAAATCAGTAACTTGCAGCTAGTTGTAAACTGATAAGTAAATTGGGAATCAGACTATACAGGTTGCCCTATAGGCAAATACTGTTAAAACGCTAAACACAACTGTCTCATGAGAGTCATTTACTGTAATTAGATTGATTGAGCTGTCTGTTTAGATTCACTAAATGAACCGGCTCACTTAGTTCAGTAATCAGACTTCACTGGACACAATGGGCCCTATCATACACCCGGCGCAAGTGTTTTTGCTATTTCAGCCCAACGCAGTTCTTATTTTCACGTCCTGCGCCGCGTTGTTTAAATAGCAAATGAATTTGCGCCATTTGTGCGCCCATGGGTGTGCTGGTCAAAAAAAGAGATGTGTTCAGTAAACTATCAATTTAAACAAAAATTTACTGTCAACTACAGACGTTGCATCCATCGATTCCGCCATGTTTCTCATTGACACGCCCCCAACTCGGAAACTCGGGGCTTAAAGAAAATTTTGAGTTTCCCACTCGTAATAACGACTTTGTGGTGGCGTTCATGTGCGTTCAACTCGTAAATACGATCTATCCGACATGACTTGAATGCACCATTAGACCATGCGCCCGGGCACGCCAACCATTTTCCCGTCGTTAAACTAGCAAAAGTGGATTCGGACACGCCCTGAGTGCACCTGCGCCATGCTCTTTAGACCATGCGCTTAGATCGTTAAAATAGGGCCAAATGTCTGTTTCGCGCAGTAGTTTCAGTAGCAATGTTGCGGCGACACTGAATAAATAGCACAGGAGAATCTTTCGGACTATTTTTGCATACTGTTTCGTCCATATCGTTGGAAGACCATTTGTGGGAATCATTAACAGAACCTCTATTTTTTTTTTTTTAATGATACTGTATCTCAATAAGAATGTAAATGATATCTAGATCTATAGCATTTCATTCTCTCCTCGCACACCTGGGTCCTTCATTAGTTTTACTGCTCTGGTAAACGCTCAGACAGCAGCGAAAATAATGACCCGTGTCCTTGACCCGTCTACCACCGTGGCCAATCCTCTGCAGGACTTTTACAGCTATATATTTTTAAAGGAAAATAAATTGTGACATAATAATGATCACACAAGGTCACCAAAGCACCTGCTATTAAATAAAACTCAGAAAGTCACACAAATTAAAAGCATTTGCATAATAATATTCAGGAATATGATTTGCCCAAAGGGATTTGAGACCATTTTTTGTAGCTGTTGTCAATCTTACCCATGTTTTTTTTTTCACTTAATATGCTATAGTAGATTAAAGAAAATGTCATGCAACATATAATTTCAATCTATAATTTTAGTCTTATAAGAAAAAAAGAACAAGTCATGCACACAAAACACAAAAAAAAAACAATCACCTATACCTCCATTTCTGAAGATCATTGAATCTGTCAAGCTGATATGGAGTAACATGACAGAACATAATATATAGCTATATTTTTAAACAAGGCCTCGCAGTTATCACTAACCAGTTTTGATTTGTCTGTAGTTTAATGCATTAGATCCATGCAAATATTATGCAGATGATGCCTGGTATTCATTTAGTTGCATTACAGAGCAGTTCAGCATGGTATCTGTCAGTGCTCATGCATTTTGGATGTGCACTGATGTCATGATCAGTCAACCGGTATTAGTTTCAGGGGTGTTGTGAGTTACTCTGAACAGTCCTTATGCAAAAGTGGACAGACAACTAAATGCAATTCCACATAGTATGATATACTACAGTACTATGATCAAAATACACAAAACCGGAACAGCAAAATTACTGGGAACTCCCTCATAGCCAGTGATCAACTAACCGCTGATGACTCTTAACCCTAATTAGCAGATGACTCTAATTAACAGGTGACCCTAATTATTGTCTAGTAGGTGAAGTCAACAGCACACAATATAAGAGGAGGAGAACGCAAGCATATGTGTTTTCAGACTACTCATCTAAATTGTTCTCTGTAGTACGCCAGACCCTCAAGGGAAACAACAAAAGCATGGTTTTTACTGGCGATGCACTCAAACAGGAAAACTGCCTGTGAAAATTAACCAATTTTCACACATTACATTTGGCGCAGTGTGGCTTCTCATTAATCAATAACTATTTTTATTTGATTGTTATTGTATATTCTGTAAGCATGTCGTAACCAAGATCATGATGTAACCGTATATATGATTTCACATCCAGAGATGAACATTATCAGTGAAAATGTCTTAATTCAAATGCCTTCTTTGAGAAATTTAAAGCCCTATGATCAATGCTGTTTTTGTATGTGAAAAATCTTCAAAAAAAGAAACAGTCATTCAGACCAAAGGTTCGGTAAACAAGAAATTAATATTAAGTAACTTACGCTTTAAACGGAACTATTATCAGTTACTTTTGTGGTCTACCAACCGAAATGGGTCCAAATGAAGGCAAGCAGAAACAAGCAACACTTTGTAGCATTGTTCCTGAATTGATCCATTCCACATTCAAATGAATCAGTGTTTTGAAGTCTGTTGAAGGAAGGATTCAGTCACTCATTATTTGTTCTATGTATACGTATGTTAGACGGACATATTTGACCATTGTGCTCGTGTCTTGCGTCTTTTGCAGCATTTCGTTTTTAAAACTTGAGCGCTGTGTTTTAATAAAAATATTTATTTTGTGTTTTTTGCCTTTATTATGATAGGACAGTGTAGAGTAGACAGGAAGCGGGAGAAAGAGAGGGGTGGGCGTGATTCGAACTCTGGACTACCGTAACGCAACAGCAGTATATGTCGGCGCACTGCCCACTAGTCTATCGACACTGACATCGCTGTGTTTTTAGAACAACATGTCACGCAAAGGTAATTGTGTATTTATTCTCACAATTCAGACTTTTTCTCGCAATTCTGAGTTTGTTTCAAATTCTGACTTCTTTCTTTTAACTTGTGAGCTTGCAACTTGCAACTGCAAGATACTCGCAATTCTGAGAAGAAAAGTCAAACTCAGAATAGAAAGAAGGTCAGAATTCTGTTTATATCTCACACTTGTGACTTTGACTTCTCAGAATTGCACGTTTATATCTTGCATTTGCGAGTTGTAAAGACACAACTGCAAATAAATGTTGAGTTTTTTTCTCTCTGAAATGCAATGTGTGTTTACAACTCGCAACAGCAAGGTATAAACTAGCAATTCTGAGAAGAAAAGTCAGAATTGAGAGATATAAACTCGCAGTTGTGATGAAGTCAAAATTGTGAGAAACAAAGTCACAATTACCTTTTTTATTTTGTGATGAAAAAAAAAAAAATTGTGAAAGATTTGCGAGAAAAAGTCAGAGTTATAGGTTTTGTCGGAGCGGATAGCCTTGTGGGCAGCGTGCTGACATATAGCGCCAATGTGCTCTGGGCGTCACAAATTTAAAGGGGTCCTGTCATGCTCTTTTACAAAGTCTTGATTTTTTGGGGGGGGGTGTACTAGAACAGGCTCTCATAAACAAAATTGCTCGAAAAACACATTATTTTTCACATATTTTACATTATTACAACACCTCTCTCCCCAGTCTGGCATGAACGGCTCGAATAGTTCCTGTATCAAATGAAGGCCTGCCTTCTGAAATACGAAATGTGCTGTGATTGGTTAGCTGGGCCAGTGTGTGCTGTGATTGGCAGCACTCGGCGCCTGGTCAGGAAATGGCATGCCCCTTACCATAGCCGCCTGCGAGCTTCAGTGTAAATATTGCCTCAAAATCAAATCAATTTGAGCGCGATTTAAACCCGGATGATTGTAACCACTCTAAGTTTGTCTGCCTTGGGAAAGCTAGCGTGTCTCCGACATAATGATAACACTCGTTGCCTTCTCTAGTGCAGCTCATCCAGGTCTCGTCCCATTCGTCGATCTTTGTGATATCACAAATCCCGGAAAATATGCGTTGTAGTCCTAATGACAATTAGACAAATAATTATAGGACTGTTCCTTAAAAAATGTAAACACTTCAGCATTCTGTGGGTTTGGTTGGGTTTTATATGAAAGGTCTGACCCAACTCATTCAGAAAGAGTGAAACCCCTTCTCGGAGAACAGACAGATTAAAGAGTCCAACCCTTCAGGCCTCCATTTCATAGAGACAGAGTGTGGAGACTGTCACATATGTATTTGATAAAGGAAACTCAAACACACACACACACACACACTTGGGGTTCCCGCACAGGGAGAGAGATTACAGAAGATGCGTTAAAAAAAGGAACCTGAGGACTGTGCGGGGGGTTTTTTTAACCTTGTTTTGGGGAGTGAAGTCTCTGCAGATGACATACTGGCCCGTGGCATCAACAAGATGAAGTGATACTTCCACTGTCATATCAGAAAGAGCAACTTCAGGCCCCGTCACTCTCAGACAAACAGACAGAGGGAGAGGAGGAGCGCTTTATGCCCGAGGACATTTCTAGATCAGAGATGGTCTTTCGTCCGTGTTGCCTACACCTCACCTGCTCAGCTGAGACCACATGGATGTCTGAACCGCTGGACGCCCCGAGGGACGTGTTGACTCTCTGATCTCTGGGTCTTGGTCACTGGGGGTTTGTCACTCAGGAGAATTTTCCTGGTTGGTGCCGATTTATGGCAGAAGACACTAGGAGATGTTTTAGTCTCGAATAGTCGGATTTTTTGACGCTAATATGAAGTCTGGTCCAGCTTTTTCTGGCCACGAACCGTCAACTTGGACAGGAAGAGGCTGTCTTTATTGACGTGTACAACAAGCTGTTGACAGATAAGTAGAGAAAAAACTCTGCAACCCAGCTAACAAGAACATGTTCTAAGAATATTGTGCCAACATTCCCATTAAGTTATGAAAATGTTATTTCTGAATGCTGTCTGAAATGTTCTCTTAAAAAATGTGTTTTCTCGGTTATGCGAACACTTTCTAATTTTGCCGATATTCTGGGAACGTCTCTCAACATTCTGAAACAAGTAGTAACATTCAAACGTCCAACTGAAATGTTTCAGAAAAACTTTCCATAATGTATAAATAATATATTTGTGCTAACATTTTGAGGACACTAAAAACATTCTATTTACATTACTGGAAGAACATTTGTACATAATTTTGAGGGAACCAGAATGTTAGCCAAAGTTCTGAGAATGTTCCCTGTTTACTGGGAGATATTAACAAACAATGTTTTAGAAGAAGAAACATAGAAAGAATATGATTCATTCAAATAATACACTCATAGTCAATAATCTGCACAAAATCATGTAAATACATAAATTAACTTGAAGTTATGCTGTAATAATATGTGTAAAAATCATTTTGTGAATATGCTCTGAATTCTAAGGAATATTGTAATATTACTTCACGGTTTCACAACCAAGACAGTTTTCACATGTTGTTTTTATAAATATTGTTTGTTTGTTTCTTATATATATATCTTTCTATGTATATATATTATTTTCATTGGAAATTTCAATGATAATTGATACTGGTGCTTGAATTTTAAGACATTTCTGTGTACAATACGAGTCTGTCGGCGTGCAATCTAAGGCTAAAGGCTCGTGACTTGTGAGAAATGCTCTCTGCTAATGAAAAAGGAGGTGGACTGGAAGAAACTCTTCTGTCTTGCAGACATAATTCCCTCTCTGAAAATTCCTCTTTTATCTTTATTTCAATAAGCTGTTGAGCTTCTGAGAGTGTTTAGAGTGCGCCGTGGCAGGACTGCAGTGGAGTTTAATAAGAACAGTAATCTCTAATGGTGCTCCGCTGTGGTTGAGGGTGGTAATATTAAACACGATGGGGCCCCCTGGTGGAGCCCGACAAACTGCAGGAGCTCCACCCAAAAACGTCAGTCAGCTGACTTACGTGTGTCCATGATGAAGCCATTCCTGGCTACGCGTGTATGACAAACTCTCACATTCTGGCCACCATCTGTAGAGCAGAAATGGGTCTGGCAGAGAAATCACCGCGAGATGACATACATCAAACCAATTAGAGGATGGATGTAGTGGCCTGGATGCACTGGATTTTTGTGATGCATTAAAATGAATAAAATGATCCTTCATTCACACCATAGTCACAATAAAGATAATGCAGAATGACCCAGATTCAACCGAGCACACCACACCCAACACACTGTTGAGGGAATATCACTGAATAAAGCACTCAGACACGGAGAGAGAAAGAGAGAGAGGGGAAAAACAGAGAACATTAGTTAATGTGTCTGACAGGAAATTATTAGGACAGAAGCATTATTCGGACTGGAACTTGTTGCAGACCAGACTTGAATCATGAGGCTTGTAGGAAAAACATTCAATATGGTGGCTGTAAGTTGAATACCGAATGAACACCGGTAAACAAAAGTGTTTTGCTAGCGGGTAAATTAACACACCCAAGTGCATCAATTGCATATTAACCAGAATGTCTAGAAGTCATGTTGTGAATTGGTTTTTATCATAACAAAACACTGACAACGAAGAGCTGAAGTATGAAGAATTCCTGGTAACACTTGATTAGTTGCTTATTAGCAGGCATATAGTAACATCTGGCGGTTTGATAGTACTTACAAAGCACATATTCTGCATGACCATACGTAACCCTGGACCACAAAACCAGTCATACAGGTGCATCTCAATAGATTAGAATGTCATGGAAAAGTTCATTAATTTCAGTAATTAAACTCAAATTGTGAAAATCGTGTATTAAATAAACTACTTCAGTATGTGTGCATTGAATTTAAGTCTTTGGATCTTTTAATTGTGATGATTTTGGCTCACATTAACAAAAACCCACCAATTCACTATCTCAACAAATTAGAATACTTCATAAGACCAATAAAAAAAATATTTTTAGCGAATTGTTGGCCTTCTGGAAAGTATGTGTTAATTTACTGTACATGTACTCAATACTTGGTGGGGCTCCTTTTGCTTTAATTACTGCATCAATTCGGCGTGGCATGGAGGTGATCAGTTTGTGGCACTGCTGAGTTGGTATGGAAGCCCAGGTTGCTTTGACAGTGGCCTCAGCTCATCTGCATTTCTTGGTCTCTTCTCACTTTCCTCTTGACAATACCCCATAGATTCTCCTTGGGGTTCAGGTCTGGTGAGTTTGCTGGCCAGTCAAGCAACCACGGTCATTTAACCAACTTTTGGTGCTTTTGCAGTGTGGGCAGGTGCCAAATCCTGCTGGAAAATTAAATCAGAATCTTCAAAAAGCTGGTCAGCAGAAGAAAACATGAAGTGCTCCAAAATTTCTTGGTAAACTGGTGCAGTGACGTTGGTTTTCAAAAAAAAAACAATGGACCAACACCAGCAGACGTCACAGAACCCCAAATCATCACTGACTTCGGAAACTTCACACTGGACTTCAAGCAACTTGGGCTATGAGCTTCTCCACCCTTCCTTCCAGATTCTAGGACCTTGGTTTCCAAATGAAATACAAAGCTTGCTCTCATCTGAAAAGAGGACTTGGGACCACTGGGCAACAATCCAGTTCTTATTCTCCTTAGCCCAGGTAAGACGCCTCTGATGTTGTCTGTGGTTCAGGAGTGGCGTAACAAGAGGATACGACAACTGTAGCCAAATTCTTTGACACATCTGTGTGTGGTGGCTCTAGATGCCTTGACCCCAGCCTCAGTCCAACTCCTTGTGAAGTTCACTCAAATTCTTGAATCGATTTTGCTTTGACAATCCTCATAAGGCTGCAGTTAACTTTCTGTTAACATGCTTGGATACAGAAATCTGTGAACAGCCAGCTTCTTTGGCAAATGAATGTTTGTGGCTTACCCTCCTTGGTGAAGGGTGTCAATGATTGTCTTCTAAACAACTGTCAGATCAGCAGTCTTCCCAATGATCGTGTAGCCTAGTGAACCAAACTAAGACTCCATTTTGAAAGCTCAGGAAACCTTTCTAGGTGTTTTGAGTTGATTAGCTGATTTGGCATGTCACCATATTCTAATTTGTTGAGATAGTGACGTGACGTTGACATGTGGCTTGGAATTAGTGCTCTGCATTTATCCATCCAAAGTGCACACACAAACTGTGAACACACACCCAGAGCAGTGAGCAGCCATTTATGCTGCAGCGCCCGGGGAGCAGTTGGTGCCTTGCTCAAGGGCACCTCAGTTGTGGTATTTAAGGTGGGAGAGAGCGCTGTACATTCTCTCCCCCCTCCTACAATCCCTGCCGGTAAGAGACTCGAACCTGCAACCTTTGGGTTAAGAGTCCGACTCTAAACTTGGCCACATGTCACGTCAAAAAAAAAAAGAAAATCATCACAATTAAAAGAACCAAAGACTTAAACTACTTCAGTCTGTGGCATTGAATTTATTTAATACACAAGTATCACAATTTGAGTTGAATTACTGAAAAAAATGAACTGTTCCAAGACATTCTAATTTATGAGATGAACAGTAGCATGGGTATATTTGTAGCAATAGCCAAATATACATTGAATTGTTCAGAATTATCGATTTTTCTTTTATGCAAAAATCATTAGGAATCAAGTAAAATTTCAGTTCTTATGGAGGATATTTGTAATTTCCTCCCGTCAATATTTCCAAAATTTAATTTTTGAATAGTCAATATGCATTGCATAGGACTTCATTGTACAACTTTAAAGACGATTTTCTAAATATTCAATTTTGGCACACATGCAAATTCCAGAATCATCAAATAGTTGAATCTCGACAAATTATTGTCCTCTCCGAAAAACACTATACGCAATGGAAGTTTATTTATTCAGCTTCTCAGATGATGTATAAAAACTCCATTTAAAAAAAAAAAATGGGACCTTATGGACTGGTTTTAGTGGTCAAGGTCACATTTTCTACATCACTAATACCCAATACCTAAATTTAACAGCTACCTTACTAAACTATTAATACGCAGCAAATTAGGAGTTTATTGAGGCAACAGTCGTAGTTAATGGTGAGAATGAACCTTAAATAAAGTGTGACCGATTTCACATTATAATTAATATACCTTACAAGAGTGTACTAATGAATACTTGAGTTGGATAACTTTGAACTAAAAACACGTTGAAATTGGTGTGGTTTTTAGCATATTCCAGATAAAAGGAGCCAATCACTTGCATTATGTGGACATGCCAATGTGTTTTAGCATAATTTTTTTTTTTATATATATTCTAGAGATCTATATATATATAATATATATATATAAATATATATATATATATATATTATATATATAAAATTAAAAGCACTTTTATTGAAGGATGGATGCACTTGTTGGGCTCAAATCTAAACCCCCATTCCGTCATCATAATCATGGTAATTTCAGTATCTCTTAATTTACCTTTTTTGCATGGTTCATAGCCACCTAGCCTACATGTAGACATATTATGTAACATATTTTATGTTTGTTTACAATGTATTCATCTGCTACCAATACATCTCAAACTGAGAGTTTCCAATATCTTCCTAAAATTGATAGCATACCTCTGCTGAAGTTGGCAACTTTAGCCAAGATGGCTGCTGAGTGCACCGATTTGCCTTAAAGGAACTGTCAGTTTCTTCACAGCTGTAGTGCCTCCTGCAAGCAGCATGTGTCTGAAACCTCTCATCCCGTTTCGCATCACATGACGTGGGTCGATCAGAACACTAAAACGCACTTACATGTGACTGAAAGCCAGATTGACATCCAACCCTCAGGACTTCTGGTGTCACGTGTGCTCAAACCGAGTGTTCTGGAACAGTTCTGGGATGCTTGGTTTGAGCGTTGTGCGATACTCAGTGCGTATCCAAACCCTGCTGAGATGGTGTGAGCGTTTAAATCAGCCTGCTGGAGATAGAGACGCCCACACTACACACACACACACACAGACACACACAGAGAGAGAGTCCTGACATTAGTATATACGGTCACAAATCCTGCCAAAAAAAGCTTCTAGAGAAACCAAGACTAATCAGATCTGCACTTAATGTCTATATGCATGCGGTATGGTCAGAATAGCATACTAATTTAGTGCTCAGATTAATTTTGCAGTATGCGGTATGTAAACTGCACACAGTATCCTGTTTTTTGTGTGCATGAGACACTCGGCTTACCTACTACATCTGCCAAACTATGCACACTGCTGAATAAAACATGCACCACTCTGACAACAATGAATCATACTACTGTTCAAAACATGTATCAATGCATACTGCATACTAATAAACTAGGGGTGTCGCGATATACCGGTATTGACGATAACCGTCATATTCAAATCATGAAATAGCGACATCGTGTTAATTTAAGGTGTGACGATATACCAGTATTGGCGATAACCACAATATTTAAAATGAACAGGACACTTATGATAACACGACACGCAAATACTTCAGCGCCAGTACCTGGTTGACCTCCCAGGTGGCAGTATTGTGCCTTAACGCTGACACCTGTCAATCAAGAAGAAGACTCAAGAAGAAGATTTTTTTTAATTAAGTACCACGTTTTCTTTACTCGTCTAATTTTTGTATTTGTATTTGCAATCACGTCATGGCCAATATATGTGCGTAGCACTTGATTTCTTTGTTCAAATCTATTACACAATTAAAACAAATCTAGAAAACTGAGTGACCACATTGCTACAGTAAACTCTGTAAAATGTTAAGTTGGTCGCAGTGCCATGCACTTAATGCCTCATCTGCGGCCGTTCTAGACGCACATTAAAACTGAATTAGAAGTGTGTTAACTGCATGACTTTATTGGCGCTGGCGCAACTATAGGTTAAAGTGATTAAAATGCGGGTACGCAAGTTAACAGGTTAAAGTATCAGTTTTGATGGTAATATTTATACTGTACATCATACTGTTGAACTTGACAGTATTTTCTCTCTTGTTATTTCATAGGGAGACAGAGAAAGCCAGAGTCTCAGGTCAGCTGTGACCTGAAGGAGAAGAAGTGAAAATGCATGTGGCCTGTGTTTATCAGTATCCTTATGTTCATTGGGTAAAAAGAAAAACTAAATAAACAAAGTAAAAATTAATTTGGCTGATTCCCCAAGGTTTCTATAGATATCGCGATATATCGATATTGTGAATTATTTTGGCCACAATAACCGGGGTGTGAAAAATCTAATATCGTGACAGCCCTATAATAAACATTACTTCAAATGTATGTATAAGACAGTATATTTAAAGTAGGGGCTACCTAGGCATGTCTGTACTTATTCATGCTAAATACTCTTTGTAATTACTATACTAATTTGCACTGTGCAGTATGCAAGGAATAATACATTAACCAAAATGTGCAGCATACAACTAGTGTGAACCACAGGAGATTAATCACAAGCATTGTGCTCACAATGCTATGTACAACATTGATTGTTTGAATAGTGACGTTTACAAGTACTATTAAAATACTGAAAAATAAAATTAAAGATTGGTGTTTAACATTTGAAAATGTCCTTATTTTTTAAGACAGGCAAAAATAGTAGTAAATATTTAGTCTATAATATTGGTGCCATTTACAGTTGTAATGTTAAATAAAAAGATTTTGTTTTCCAGTGAAATAGTTAATATTCGTTGATTTAGCAAAAAATAATAATATTATTATTATTATTATTTACAAACACAGTAAATCTAGAGATTTCTTTCCATGTTTTGTTCTGTCAAATAAAAGGACTATCTGCAGTCCGTAACTTTTTTTGTTCAAAATTTATATAATAAGCGAGTACACCATGAATCAATTTTCCAAACCGTGTATTTGGCTGGTCCTGAATCATTACGGCACAATTATAATAAGTGTTTACATTCAGACTATTTTAAACTGGTTCGGGTGGGTACCGCTGCGGAGTAGCCACCGGTACCTGTGTGATTCGTCATAGACAAACAGAGAGAGTAGACTACGGCTACAATGTTCTTCCGCAAGACACAGGCCGTTCTGTTTATTAGCCGCTAGAGAGACAAAAGTTACGGACTGCAGCTTTAAGTAATCAAGTTTTGTTTTACAGTGACGTGTTTCATTAGTAATCAATAGTATTTTTACTCAGAAAAATTGCACTTGCGTTTCCCCCCCCCCAAATCATGCGGCCCTACCAAGACCCATTATTTGCTACTGGCTAGTTGTTTACATTCAGTTTAAGGGGAGGGGCATTCTCATTCTAGAGAGATCTGATTGGACAAAAATCTGTGTAGTGCAGGATGAGTCATTAATATTTTTTATTCAGTTTCTCAGATAAGAAAGACTGTACATTTCAAATGTGTATATCTGCTGAAGGCTACTTTTGCCAGCTTTTATAAGTATATTAGCTAGCATGCAAACAGCTTAGCAGAGCTAACAGACAATAACTAAAAAAACACAGAACTTAAATACACTAATACTCCATTTCAAACACAGCTATGGTTTGACTTGCCTGTCCTGAAATGTCCACCCTCTCCTGATTGGATTGCATATCTCTTAGCCTTCAGCACTAGGCGTCTCACACTCCAGCAAAGCTAAATGAAATGCTGCTGCAGTGTCTTCATCTGACTCTGTGAACACATCATACAGAATAAAATAATGTTAACACATTCACACTGTGGAACATCGGGTTATCAGGAGGAAATATCCAGCGTCAGAAATAAGCTAATGACTCCAAATGTGTGTGATGTTTTCAGGAGAGCATCTTGGTTTTAGTGTGTGTTTATGCTGGTGACAGTTCTGTACGCCTGAGGGCTTTTGTGTGTGTTTTTGTAATGGTGTGTGAATGCTAGCGGCAAAGAGACAAGTTTAGTGACTCTTAATTAAGCCGCTGCATATTTTACACTGGTGACACACAGACAGTGTGTAAAAACTCAAACTCTGTAAAAATCAGTACGTATTTAATTAGACTGTAAAGAAACAAGGTGGATTCCTGATCTAGCGCTTGCTAGCTCAATGATGCAAATTGCTAATATAATAATAATTAGTCCCCAGCTAACAGGGAGCATTCTCACAACTTTCATTGGCATTTTTTAAAAAGTTATTATATATTAGGACTAAATGTTGCAAATGTTACAAATACTGTAGATGTTCAAATAACGCTAGATTTTGGGTGAAAATAAAGTCAGTAGAGCATTGTAAAAAAAAAGTAACCTTTAAATAACGTTATATTACAACAACAAAACTGGCCATTTTAATGTTTTAGAAACATTTTAAAACAATATTCCCACAGCGTTTTTATAATCTAAATTTGTTAGCTGGGTTGTGCTACAGACAAGAACTACACCTCAAATCACACTTTTATTGAGGAGAGGTGGGGGCGGGGGGGTGATGAATTAGAAAAATCCCATAGCCTTACATTGAAGGCAGGACTATCATTATGTATAAAAACCAAACCACACGCAGTGATCTTAGGACAAAATTAAAACAATATTTATATCTCCATTAAATTTTGACACTGATTATATCCGATAGAGATGTTAGCGGTGCACAAAATCCCCAGACATGGGTTAAACAGGGTAACACCGAGAGAAAGAGAGTGAGGAAAATGTTTTTCCTGCTTTGCTGGAAGGCTGTAGAGACTCCTGGTGTAAAAGTGCAGAAATCTCTGAAGTTCATAGACATTCACACAGAGAGACGTGGCCTCGGGAGGGAGCAGCCCTCTTTCAAAACACACTTTAAGTGCTTTTCAGGGCTGCAGCTACAAACAGCAATCTGCATCAGTCCAGGCCATTTCAGCCCCTCGCCGAGCGCCACAGCACTCCAGGGAGAGACAATAACAATTATTACGACTTAAAATATTGCTTAATACTGGAAAACTATATATTTTTTATATTTTCTGAAGGAAATATGAGAATTGTTGGCTCACACAAACCTTACCACTTCAGTCTCTGCATATTCAGTCCTACTGCGCAGTTGCTATAATTTCCTCAGTGACTTTTAGCACATTGCTAGATCATTGCTACTCTATATACATAGCTACAGTGCTTCAAATGTTTTTTTGTGTTGCTGTGTAGTTGCTAGGGTGTTAGCCAGGGTGTTACTTAATGTGTACTGACAGTGCACAAAATGTCATTTTGCAATTGTAATTGTTAGAATGGCCAAGGATCAGCATTCTCCCCTAAAAGTGATCAGACAGACCAAATTGTAAGTTGTAGAGACTTGAAACTTGGAGGGATGGTAGTACTCACACCATCTACAACGTCACCAATGTCAGGCCCCGGCCTGACGGGGGGATGCTACAGCGATCAAATATACGAAAACACACATAACTCCTAAACCGTCAGTCGTAGGCTCAAGTGTCCATTTTGGCTTTTTGAAAAGCATACTTTTGCCAACTAGTCCTAGGTTTTTCACCCAATCTGAACAAACCCAGTGCATAAAGATTCTCTGGATGTGAATATCAATAATTATATCAAAAATAAAAGTTGAACTTTCAACTCACTGTTGCGATGGGATGCCAAAACTTTCGTAAGGGGTGTAAATTTATTTTACTAAAATGCCTATAACTTTTGAAAGAGATATTTTCACCAAACTCGGAACACTTATGTAAGAGCTCAATCTTACAGTAAAAAAAGAAAAGAAAAGGAAAAGTTTGGCCACTTGGTGGTGCTATAATATGGAAAAACCGTAAAAACGGCTGTAACTACGCATTCCGATTGGCTTGAAAATTGATATACAGTGTCTTTTTCCAAAGTGCAACAAGTATCTATAAGGACATTTGCATATCTCAAAAAACATGTCCACCATCGGCCAATGAAGTTTGAGCACCTATTAGACAAGGTTAATGGAGGCCGATCGAAACGAAACTTGATGGGCATGCTTCACTCATGACCTAAAGGTCTGTAAGAATTTTGAACAAAATCGGCCACTAGGTGGCGCTAATGAGGTTTATGCCTTTGTAATCACATGGTGTTTCACACATCCACACAATATTCATATAATTTGATAGATTACCTCATACCAAGCAACTTTGTCTCAAGAACCTCAAGAATTTAATTTATTAAATATTCTCGATTTTGTAAAAAAAACTACTTTTGCAAACTAGTCCTAGGTTTTTCACTCAACCACTGCAGCACAATTCTCTGGACTCTCTAGGTCAATAATTATCAAAGAAAAAAAAAAGTTTTTGTGCATTTGTGATCTGAGTAATTACAAACAACAAGCGCTACTCTTACCTGCCCAAAAACTCGCTTTCAATATATTAATATGAAAAACTCTTTAAATATAAAACTTACTTACAGTCTTTGAGTCAGAACAGCTTGCATTGTAGTCTACTCTACCAGGATCGGGAAACGGTCCTCCATAAAATGTGCTGCACACATCTGAATATTTGGGTTGAAGTGTTCTGGAACAGTGTTGTAAATACAACTTAACCACTGATTTCTAGTCGTGTCCATTTTTGGAAGGCCAAACAAAGTAGTTTCGCTTTCACAACGAAACACAGCGTCACACACGGTGGCCTAGAGTGAGCAGAGGCCGGGGGCTAAAGTGAGGAACGGCCAGAGGGCTAGAGTGAGCAGAGGCGGCGGATTCAACAAAGGAGCGTCCAGAGGGCTTGTGGCAACCACATCTGACGACCCCGGGCTGGACTCCACTTCGTCCACAGGGAAAGCCGATCCGGTGATCCACAGCGCTAAGTTGATGTATTTCCTCAGCGACCAGCTCGGATCAGTTCTAGGCATGACGAAGCAGATATTGTCCTTTTTTGGAAGGCCAAACAAAGTAGTTTCGCTTTCACAACGAAACACACAGCGCCTTCACGACATGGCGGCAGCGGCAACAACAATACTACAGCGAGAATAAAAGTTACGCCTTCTTTCTTTGCGTGAACATTTGGGCGGCATTATGCAAATCTTCCCACATAGTGATGTAGATATGTGGGGGCGTGTTAGAACGAGCCGTTTTGGAGGTGTGGCTGACTCTGAACTTTTATAAAGAATATCTCTTTGGATTTGAGACTTTAGTCTTTCCAACTTTACAGATCTTCTTTATGCACCAAGATCTTGTAACACTCCAAAGAAAAAGGAAAAATGAAATGCATCATATGACCCCTTTAAAGCACTAGAACCCCGTTAATTGCTGTTTGCAGCTATATTTTTTTAGTTTACCCAAAAATGAAACTTCTGTCATTTTCTGTCAAACTTCTGTCATTTACTCACCTTGATTTTGTTCCAAGCCTGTTGGACTTTCTTTTTGCTGTGGAACACAGCAGATATTTTGAAGGTTGTGGGGTTTTTTTTCCTACTGTGGAAGTCAGTGGCTACCATCAACTGTTAGGTTACCCACATTCTTCAAAATATCTTCTCGTGTTCAACAGAAGAAGGGAACTCATATAGGTTTTTTTAACAACTTAAGAGTGAGTAAATTATGACAGGGTGAACTATCCTAATATCTGTAGCACAAACAGAAAGTTAATACATTTAGTATGATGAATTGTGATGGCGATTCTTACCTTAGAAAATACCGCTAATTACCTGACATTTCTGAAGTGTAGAACAGAAATGCAACCTGAACTGTGATGAGAAACGAGAGAGACAGACAGAGAGAGACATAATTAGAGTTTCGCAGTCGATCTCCAGCTCTCCTGACAGTGAGAATCTCCTGCAGGCCCGGATTTACAGCTCTGGATGGTTCTATTTTGGGAGTCGTGTGTCTATTTGGCCCGGTTCCTGCGGTTCCTGTCGAGCGGATCTTCTGCTCGTGTGGCTATATGCACCATTTCTCACCCTGACACTCAAATTTACATCCTGCCTGTTTTCCGCATGACCTCCTTTTCTCATTGGCTGCTTCTGCCCTCTGCCAAATGACACTAACTAAATTCAGCCTAACTAAAACTCACAATGAGGAAATTCATCTGATTTTGACCAGCGAGGTCTTCTCTTTCGGTGACTTTGTCTTGCATTCTTTCTGAAACATAAACTGAGGATATTTTCTTCATTAAAACAATGCTGAAATTTCCTCTGATAAATACATAAAAATGTTACTGAATGGTTGCAGGCAGGTGGTTTGGACACACTGTACATGATTTTTTCTTCCCACTTCAAAATATTCCCAGTTTCATTGAAATTCTTGTATTAGCTAGAGGCAGATTTTAATGTTCAGAGGTTAACGTTTCATCACTCAGAAGTTCTGCTGACTTTTAATTTCACATTTTGGTAAAAAATCTGAGCACATTCTGAGACATTAAAGAGATAGTTAATCCAAAAAAAGGGTTGTCAGAGGAGACGTGAGATTTCGGGTCTTTTTTCTCAGAAGAAACATCTAAGAAGTAATTTGCTCTCTGTTTAATATTTGTGATGTCTGGAAGAAACATTTCAGATATATTTATTTCCTGTGGACCCTTAACTAATAACAAGTATTCAATGCTTTTTCCACCAAATAATATGCTCCAATATTAACAATCACGTTTCCTTGATAAAGTGCGAATATGATTTTCCGTCGAGAGCCTGTGAAATGCAGAAAGTTTCACAGTGTCTCTTATTGCTGTGGCATTCAGGATGCAACACACACTGAGCAGGTTTCTGTGACGTTTCACATGCTGCTGGGATTCAAATGGGGAGCTTTATAACTGCAGTACTTTGCAATGACACATTTTCCTCAGATAAAAGCACATTTTCTCTGATCTGACCTGAAAAAAGAATGACCTGGTGCCCCGTCTGCTGTTTTCGCTGTCTGTCTCTCACAGCGAGTGTGTGTATGCATGTGCGTGGCACCAGTTTGATTTGGTTTGTGTTCGGTGGAGAGCGGAGAGTGGAGCGATATTGATGGAATGTCCCCTGTAGCCCAGCAAATTTAATTTCCCCAACAGTCGTCCACATCCCACAGTTCTTAGTCCTAACACAATAACAGCTACCTGGAGCAGTTCTGCTTTTCTAAACACATCCTGTATTTAAACAGTGGGCTTTTTCAAACACATTGTGTAGTGTGGATAACACCCTTCAATGCCATGCTCACCTGAGGCTCTGAGATCGAAGAACCTACTGTGAATCCAGGCTAAGAAAAAAAAATGGTTACAGGGAGACACTGGGCTCCTGTGATGAAACATTGATAAACAAATATTATATAAACAAATATAAAACATACAGTATATAAAAATATAAGCACTGTTTGATAGGTCTCCTCAGAGATTACTCTGGTCTTTTTTTTTAGGAAGAAACATATGAAGTCTCATATCACCCACACATACATAATGTATGTAATCAATACACACATAATCAATTTTAGCATTCTGAAAATGTTATGAGAATGTTACTTTTGAACGTTTTTTTCCTGGTTATGCAAACATAGAGGAACATTATCATTTTGAAACCATCATGAAAACATTATTTCGGAATGTTTTGTAAATGTTCAAAACTTCAAGTTTTTGTATGTATTAAGAACATTTAAAATGTTATGAGAAGGTTACATTTGAATGTTCTCTCAATGTTTAAACACCCAGTTTTTATATTCAAAGAAATATTTTCTTGGTTATGTAAACGTTAGAGGAAGTTCGAGGACCGGGTTTGAACCATTATGAAAATATATTCAGAATTTTTTTTAAATGTCTGTTTTTATTATTAAGAAGTGATTTTGGTTATGTGAATGTTAGAGGAACATTCCATTGTATGATTATTTTATGATAATGTTACATTTTAATGTTCTCTAATCATTTACAACACCCATTTTGATATATATAAATAATATTTTTCCGTGATTATGGAAGGAAGTCGAGGCAAACAACTTGTATAAATGTTCAAAACATACTCTTTTGTTAAGAACATTTTTATTAACAGAGCATTAAGAACATTTTTCTTGGTTATGTAAACATTAAAGGAACATTCCATTCTACCATTCTGAAAATGTCTTGAGAGCGTACTATTGTTATTATTGAAGAAATGTATTAAACATAGTTCTGAACAAATTCTGAGAACATGCAAACTAAATCATAAGGATGATCTGAGAACATTGTTCCATATGTTTCCTCTCACCATTGTGAGAACGTATATAAGAATGTCCCATAAGCATTATTTTAAGAACGTTATGTCCTAACATTTACATAACTTTTAAAAAACATTATAGTGAAAATTATGGGAATGTTTGCTGTTACCTGGGTTGTTACAGATGCGTGCAGAAAACACTGGTGATTGAAATTATTTTTGACATAACGGTGTATCTGTCACAATTATGGACTTGAGTTTTGTCTTTTGTGCTTCCTTTTCCTGTTTGCCCTTATTTGGTTTTGTTCCTGTCCTAGTTTAGTTCATTAGCTCATTATCTTGTTTAGTTCATTATCAGTTAACCTCCTGCACCTGTGTTGCCCTCATTAGTTCCCTCATTTAAAATAACTGTGTGTGTACGCTGCGCTCCCGCTATTGGGAGTTACGATCTGGTGTGTGTGGGCAGCACACACCATCCCAGAAAGCCCTGATGCTCACAAATTCCCACCTACCCACCCACCCCCCTCACCCTTGGTCATCTGTCACTCCGGAATCCACTTGTTGCCTCGGTCCACACCTACACCTCGGTTGACGGAGACTTCTGTCCATCTTGGTCCTCAGGATCCCCCCGTCACCTGGCTAATATACTCTCATAGCCACTCGGGCTCCACACCACCGGCTCCGCCGCCATCAGTCCGCCCCATGGAGGTCATCAGCCCGGCCATCCAACATGGCTCCTCCCTCCGTCGGCTCAACCGTGGGCCGCTATCATGGCTGTGGCCTGGGTTGGGTCCCCCACCGGTCCTTCTGCTCAAGTATTCCTGTTCTCTCCTGGCCCTCCCTTCGGTCTGATCCTCCATGTTATTCCTGGTTTCCACCATGGCTCCTCCCTCCATTGTCTCCTCCCTGGTTCCATCTGCCTCCTAAATGGCTCCTCCCAATGTCATCACCGCCCTGGTGCGTCCTGTTGGCTACCGGGCTCCTCCCCTCGTCGATGCCAGCCCTTCGCCGTCTCCTTGTCCCATCCCAAAAACAACCTCCTCCCTCTTTTGCGTACTGACAACAGAGCGATGTAGCGCCTTCTGGGGAGGGGGTTTGTACTGTCACAATTTGGACTTGAGTTTGGTTTTGTGTTTCCTTTTACTGTTTCCTTATTTGGTTTTGTTCCTGTCCTAGTTTATTTCATTAGGTCATTATCTTGTTTAGTTAATTATCAGTTAACCTCCTGCACCTGTGTTGCCCTCATTAGTTGCCTCATTTAAGCTCACTCCTTTGTTCAGTGCTCGGTCGGTTATTGTTTGTTTTACTGCTGTTGTTAGCCTGTCTTCATCATCTTGGATTACTATTAAATATTATTGAGATTATCTTCGTGTGCCTTTCCTCGACCTGAGCATTACCAAGGGGGGGTGAATTTTTTTTTTTTTTTTTTTTTTTTTTGGCACAGTTTTCCTGACTAGATTTTAATTTGTCATCGCACATTTTTATTTTGTCACATTTGCCACCATTTTAATAGTGGCAACCATAATCACAGTCTTAAGATCTGTACAGTATAGAAACTAATCAGAATTGGAAGAAAATGTCTAATGAACTAATGAAAATAAATATTCCAAGTTAGCTTTGTGTGAGGAAGAGAGCATGTCGTCTTAATTCAAAATAAATTAATTCATAAAATGCTAAATATGGGGCCTTTAAAGGCATATTGTGATTAATCTGTGTAATTTCTGCAGTAATGTTTTGGTGGTCTTCTGATCAGAGAGTGCTTTTCTGAAAGAGCTAGTTTGCGCTGACACAATTTAATAACATCAAATCATCTCTTAATGACTCCAAGCTGCACTCTAAATAAGATGAAAAGTTCATATGGCTTCGGCACACAATTACAGGCCTTCATTTCATTTGCAGCTGAAAATTCATTCGGAAAATATTTATTTGATAAAACACTTTCTGTTTTGACCCCACAGCAACTCAAATCTTAAACTACAATTCAAATGGGAAGAGGTTATTCAAAAACCACGATCCTTACTACCTTAAAAGTGGTGCATACAAATAAAAAAATCTAACTGTAACCTTCACAAACTCCTTTTATGCGGGTTGTGGGCAATATTAGACGATAATACTGTACATGGATGCTTACATCAAAAATCCACCGGAAATAATGTGCTGTGGACCTTTGGAAAGCTATTTTCAGTGTATTATGATTTGGGACGCACTAATCCCAATCTCGAATGCCATTTAGGACAGATATTGCACAAATTGTTATTCATCCCAGGTCATCTAAGGATCCTCATTAAAAAAAAACCTCAAGCTAATGCGGCTGTTAAAAGGTCTACAGCAATATAATTTTTCCCTGATATGAAAAACATGTCTAATAGGTCAGTTGTGATTTGAGTTACTGAGATTACTAAATCAGGCTTTCTTTTAAAAATAAATATTGTCCTTTATAATAAGAAGCTGTGATAGGAAAACTAATCATATGGTATTATAAGAAACCCTTTGTTCGGTTGTTTGGCTTTGTTACCTAAATGAGAACTGGGACAGGAAAGATAACACACTCGTCTGTGTGTATCTCCACCATACATCCATCGCAGAATGAAAATGATCCAGCTATATTAAAGGAGTGTAATTAACGGGGCAGAAGGGTTTGTTAACCCTGATGTATTAATGAAAGGACAGACTGCAGTAACAGGCTGTAGAGCAGGCTAATTAACTCATGAACACATGCACATCTCCAGAGTTCGCGTAGGGTCGTGTATGTTTGTGCGTTCTGTCGTATTATTTAGTGTAAGTAGTTGTACAGTGTTGCTGAGGAGCCCTGGAGTAGTTGACCTGAATGAGAAAAGTGGCCATAGAAGAGGAGTAGCCTGATATAGCGCCCCTTGTGGCAGCACTGAGAATGCAATTATCACTTTGTGTTATAAATTGGTCATTTTGTGCCTGCTTGTTCCACTGTTTCTAAAAAAAAGAAAAACGCATTGAGTTATTTTAAATGCGCTCATAGGAATATCAAACATGAAAATGAGGAAAAAGTAAATCATTTGATGTGAGAGTATCTGAAAGCTATGGAAGCCCGTTTCCACCACAGAATAAAAACTATGTCAAAAAAAGGAACTGTAAATTATATCACAATTTGACTTGGTTCTTGGAATCCAAGAAAAAAAGATGGGATAGTTGCAAGTATGAACACAGAATTGCCCAAGGTATAAAACTTTTATATATAAAAACATTTTATCGAATTTCCAAAAGATATCTTGCAATTCTGACGTTTTCCCTCAGAATTCTGACTATATACATCTCGAAATTCTAAACTTTTTTCTCTAAATTTTGTGATTTTATATCTCGCAATTCTGACTATTTCTCTAAATTCTGTTTATATCTCGCAATT
>JADLZN010000320.1:0-52500 GCA_018155175.1 Sinocyclocheilus anophthalmus | reverse complement strand
ATGTCATATTAACTGCTTTTGACCTTCTTTGTGCTTTATAAGTTGTGTACAGTCCACTTAAAGCTAAATTAGAGACTAGTTCAGAAACCGTTTCTTGACAGAGGTCTTATATGCTCATTAAGACTGCATTTATTTGTTATTGTGAAGTCATTACAATTTAAAATAAAATTCTATCTTAAATTTTCAATTGTAATTAATTATGGTGATGGCAACGCTGAATTTTCAGCATCTTCAGTGTCACATGATCCGTCAGAAGTCATTCTAATATGCTGATTTGGTGCTTAAGAAACATTCATTATTGTTATCAAAGATGATAATTTTTGCTTTTAAGACCATTGTGTCATTGTGTCATTTCCCCCGCCATTGCGTAGGAGTGGTGACGAGTCAGACAACACTCAGTCCTGCTGTGACGATCACTACAGTCAGTGCAAACATGAGCTCTGCTGCTCCCAGCACTACAGCGCTCAGCTGCTCCGGCCTCAACACTTCCACCTGCGCTGCCTGCGCTCCTGGCTCTTATTATGATAATGGTGGGTGCTTTTGTGTGTGTTAAGAACGTGGTTTCATTTTGATTTCATGTCGTCTTAAAAGTTGAAGTTGACGCATGCACTTTCTCTTTCTGTGGTCTCAGGAACTCTGTTGTGTTCTTGCTGTCCTGAGGCTGGCCTGTGTGTGTTACCTGGAGCCTGTCTTCTGTGTGTCCAGGGTTTCTATCAGCCTCAAGCAGGACAGCAGGGCTGTCTGCCCTGTTTATCTGGGTTTTACAGCAAGTGAGAGGAGAAAGTATTACACTGTTGTTTATTCAACGTATACGCAATCTTTCCATGCCAAGGCTTTAACCATTTCTTCATTAGTTCCACTGGAAGCCCTGTCTGCCAGCCATGTCCTACTGGGTCCTACAGCAGTAACACAGGCTCTGCCTCCTGTACAGCCTGTGCACCAGGTAACAAGTGACATACATACATATGTAAATTCATTCATTCATTCCGCTTTCCTGCCTAAATAAATTGACATATTGAGGGGTGGAGAAAAACAAGCAAATGCAACTACATATTGAAATACTGAGGGGAAAATAAGAATTTAGATTCATTAGAATTTTTTATTGAAATATGTAAAAGTGTATTATTGTATATTTCACTGGAATCGTTCAAAAGGATTCTTTATTATATAAAAGTATACGTATCTATGAAAAAACAAACAAAAAAAAGCATAAGTATTATATACCTTACATTTTTGAGATGTAAAATGTAATCTGAAATTAAGCATTTAATAAAGCATTAATATATTATATATATAATTATTATTAATATTACTATTACTATCTAATTAATAAGTCGCTGGGGGATATTTGTAGCATTAGCCAACAATACATTATATGGGTCAAAATTATTGATTTTTATGCCAAAAATCATTAGGATATAAAGTAAAGATCATGTTCCATGAAGATATTTTGTAAATTTCCTACTGTAAATATATTAAAACTTAATTTTTATTAGTAATATGCATTGCTAAGAACTTCATTTGGGCAACTTTAAAGGCTATTTTCTCAATATTTCGATTTTTTTGCACCCTCAGATTCCAGATTTTCAAATAGTTGTATCTCAGCCAAATATTGTCCTATCCTAACAAACCATACATCAATGGAAAGCTTATTTATTCATCTTTGAGATTATGTATATATCTCAATTTCGAAAAATTTACCCTTATGACTGGTTTTGTGGTACAGGGTCACATATATTCTACTGTTTATTTTTTTCTCCTTTTTGCTTCAGGTTTCTACACATCTTTGCAAAATTCAACATCATGTAACCCATGTCCACAAGGCACGTACTGCAAGTAAGTTCCTTTTCTGAACATTGCACCATAAATAATACATCTCAGGCTTTGAGTACTATGCCCTTATTACATTTTTATTTGATTTTTAATTAAAAAAATTCAACATTGGATATTTAATAGTTTAGTTCTTGTTCTTATTTGAAGAAATCATTACAGTATCTCGACATTTTCAAGGTTAAGTTATATGGCTATTAAAATGAACCATCTCCATTTATAGACTTGATGACATGCTCTCTGTTGACTCTGTTAAATTTCAGTGCTGTGCTTTGTTTTCCTAATATGTTAGTCGACTGTCACAGTGGTGTCATTGCAGTGCCACAGAACTGTCAGAATTTGTTGTAAACGGTTGTTCTTTGTTACAATCCTCCTTTCTGCCCTTTTGATAGTTCCTCCAGCTGTACTCAGTGCCGGGTCTGTCCTGCAGGCTCAGAGGCTCTACAGACCGCTTCCAAACAATGTACACCTTGTCGCCCAGGTATCTTCTTCTTTTAGCCACATTGCTTACTCAAATTATAGGAAAATGCAAACTAATGAAATGTAAATGTTTTTGTGATTTAAAACTCTGGAGACGGATAAACCCACGTTACTCAGAAATATGACATACATGATGAAATCGATTACATCAGCGTGATACAAGTTTTGTCATAGTTCAGTACATGAATAAAGGTCTTTTGTTGAATGAGAAAATCTGAATTTCCACACTTATGAAACTCAAATGATGTCAATATTTTTTTTTTGTCAGGAATGCACAAGCCTGCCCATCAAACCATGTGTCAGATTTGCAGCAGTGGTTTCTATCAGATCCACTGGGGCCAGGAGAACTGTGACCTTTGTCCTGAAAACCACTACTGCCCTGTGAGTGATTACTTCCTCGAAACACGCACACACACAGTCTTTACTGTTACCACTTAACTTGATCCTCTTGCTTGAAATGCATATCATATACTGTTTTTTTTAATACTTCCTCATTTATCTAAGAACATTATAAATGAGAGCATATTTATGATTACAAATATGTGTCACTACATAGAATAAATGTGCTTCTGTCTATATAAACCAGAGTCCTGATGTAAATCCGATCCAGTGTCCCACTGATGCGTTCTGTCCTGAGGGCAGCACTGTCCCTGGTTACTGCATGGAGACCTTCTTCAGAAAAGCAGGGGAGACGTGTGAACTTTCTCCTGTTACCATTGCACTGCTTGTTATTGGAGGAGGAGGTATGAATGGTTTACATCACACCATCTCTCAGCTGAACTTTGTTCCCAAACCAAAATGTGAAAAATGTCAGTTTCACAGATAAGACATTTAGCTAAGCTCCGCCTCTTTATTTATGCAGTTTTGCGACATTTTGTCAGCAATGGTCCATTGTGTACTGTCAATTAGGGCTACACGATTAATCGAATGCGATTGTCATGCGCATTTTGATAGTAATGCCAGTTCTGTAATCAGCAGGAAATCATCATCACGTGCTTTCAGATGGAGTGAAATGTACTACACATAGCCGTAGTTCACTGACAAGTTACGCAAAAAAAAAATCGCAGACGATTTTATTGCGCGATTCTGAAATTGTTGGCGATAATGACAGCTGTTTGCATAGCTTCTCAGTGAACTACGGCTCTGTGAAGTAAATGCTGCTCCATCTGAAAGCATGTGGTGTGAAAATACCACATTTAATAACATATTTTTACTCCAAACTCACTTCATAACGTCAGTCGAGTGTTTGAAATAAATCCTTTTGAAATAAAAGCTTCTTACACAGAATAAGGCACGCAAAATATTTCATAGAATTCTAAGCAGTGATAAAGGCATTGCATAATAAATATACTTTATTTTATTTTTAATGAAATTATAATAATAAGAACTCCGATAAATCATATATTGTCGTAGTCGTGTGTTTATTAGTCACGATGATTCAATGAAAGCTGTTGAATCTTCTGTTTATTCAGCTGCAGCTATAGGCATGTTTTGGGTTTCTTCTGCGAGGCGTATTTTCAGCGCGAGAGCGCCCTCTGGCCTTTGATTGGAGATTTACTGCTGATCACAGAACACTGCTTCACTGAAAGATACGCATGACCCTCCACCCACAAAAGGCTTCTGTCGAATCGCGATCTCGATTCCATTTCGATTTATCGTGCAGCCCTACTGTCAATAGTGTGGAGATGCATGAAGCACGGCTCCCACAGAAATCACTTTCAAACCAAGCAGCTTTCTGTTGGTCAACGACGTGGCGAGTCCATGATAAACGGTACCCCCGTTGGGGTGGGGGTAAAAAAAAAATCTTGGTTGGGGGTGGGGGGGAAATCTTTTGCCCTGATGCAAACGTTCCTGACTGGATTTCACCCTCAAAAATGAGCTGAACAGTGGTAAATAGAGTCATACAAGGTAAAATTATTATTTAACTTACTAATTGGTCAGTATTAGATTTAAGATTGTTCGGTAACGTTTTAAGGCGGGGTTTAGCAAAAGGTCAGTTGTCGCTCTTAATTTATTCTTCTCCTCCACAGTGAGTCTTCTCTTCATCATCATCTTGGTTGTGCGGAGGAGAAGAGATGATGACGGCGAGCTTTCCCTTGCCCGGACGCCCCTCCTGCGAAAAGACCGTCCACCTGGTCGCTTCTATGGAATCCCTTGTGATGCTGAGCCTGTTTATGCAGGCTGGTGACATTACCATGTGCATAGCTGCACACATTTTGTCTGAAAGTTTCTATTTAGAACTTAGAACTGTTCTGTGCTTTATATTGGTAAGATACTATTAAATGTTTAATGAACGAAGATGCACTTTTCTGCATTCCATTTTTAAAACCGGTTTACTACTGACTGTGTTGTGAAGTTACATCTCTTTTGATTCGGACTTCTTTTCAAGTCTGTAAAGTATGAGAAACCATTCAGTATTTTGGGGCGGGGATGTTTTCTTTTGTATAAATATGTTAAGCCACGGCACTGAAAGAATGTTGGACTAAATTGTGCTGGATTATGCTTATTTTGTTCACGGATGTTTATTTTTTTTGGTACCACTACGTTTGTCTACCTAAGGTCCTGCAGGTATATTGTATTATATAAATTGGCAGTATTTCTTGTATTTAACATGTGATGTGTCTCATATTCATTTTAAAACAGAATATTTTGGACAATTTCCAAGGTTGTAAACTGGAATAAACAGCTTTTCGCAAGTTTGATATAAAAGTGTGATGTCTCTGCCAGTCTGATGGGTCATTCCTTCAGAAATCCCCAACATGTGCTTTCAGTATCTGAACTGAAACTCTTATGACAGTTCCAGTTTTATTGATTATACTTAAATTTTTTTAATTAATTTTAATTAAAAAAAAATCAGTTATAAAATGATTTAATCTCTTATTGCATAATTCTATCAAATATATTTTTGGAAATATTAAAGCCATAGATGAGATTGCACTAGGCAAAGGTATACTGATGCCGGTAGGTGTCAGTACTATGGCAAGTGTAATTAACATAAAACTATGGTTTGACGATCCATAAATATATTTTGGATGGTTACAATTGTATTTTGACGAGACATAATTACAATTTGACTAGTCAGAGTTGCAATTAAAGATATCTGCAATTATAATTGGACAAGAAATCTGATTAGCGATATCGAAATACTTTATGACTAGTCAAAACGTTGTGTGTAGATTGAGATCGAGTTACTTTTACACGTGCACCAGCTACGTTTTTATTTTGAATTACTTGGGTATAACTTTATTACACAACTCTTAGACATAATGGCGGAAGACAACAGTTTCCAGGGTAGGATTGGTTAATAAAATAAGTAAGGTGGGGCTTAACAAAGGTGTATTTGCATGCACATTTTAGATATCTATAAAAGGAATTTTGACTAGTCACATTGTTAATTCCAGATATCTACATTGAGATTCCTCCTAGTCACAAAGCTAAATGCAGATATCTCCAAAGAAAGATCTTCCTAGTCAAAAATCAGATCGTGATATCCATAATTAAACTGCAGGTATATTGAGTTTTGACTAGGAAGAATTCCAGTTCAAGATATCTCAAGTTTTGCTTGGTCAAAAATCTACAACTGTAATTTGACTTGTAATAAATTACTTTCAGATATCTAATAATGTATTTTGGATATCTTAAATTTGATTAGGAGTAATCAAACACCAGTTAGAGATGACTCAAATGATCATTTTCACTAGCGACAATTCAGTTAGAGATATCTCTAGTTTAATTATCACTAGTAAAATTGTAATTTGAGAAATCTCTAATTAGAATTACGCCTCATACAAAATCAATTATAGATATCTTTAATAACAATTTCTACCAGTCAAACTCATCTGTAGATATCTACAAATATCAGTGTCTTCTGTGTGAGGGTGACAGAAGGGGGAAAAAGAGTTTTGGAAGGACATTCAAATGTCATGTGACTTAAAAACAACATATCATCAGGTGCGTTCGACTTGAAGCCATAGACTGTATGAAGCACGGCTACAGATGGCAGTCAACGAGAGTAGCCGCTTGCAGTCGGAGGCGGAGTTGAAAACGGAGCCGTCAAGCCGGACACTTTCTGCTCCAGTTAGTGATGCTCGCGCGGTGTTTGCATATTCTATCACAGATGAGTATTAAAGGGTTCATATGATGCTGCTAAAAATAACATTCTTTTGTGTATTTGCTGTAATGAAATGCGTTTATGAGGTTTAAAGTTAAAAAAACACATTATTCTCCACATACTGTACATTATTGTTTCTACTCTATGCCCCCGCCTTTCTGAAACGCCCGAGTTTTACAAAGCTCTCGTTCTGAAAAGCGAGGTGTGCGGTGATTGGCCAGCTATCCAATGCATTGCGATTGGCCAAATACCTCGAGCGTGAGACAAATGTTACGCCCCTTACCATACTGTGATGCCTTATCCGTCCGGATGCATTATTCAAACACATTAAAACCCTTATACGAGGCATTCGTTAATGCATCCATTGAGACATACTGATGGATTGTAATACTAAAACCCCGTTCACACCAAGAACTATAACTATAAAGATAACGATATTAGCGTCCACACCAGCTAACGATATCGTCTGTTTATTCTAAGCGCACGCTCGTCTGCCGCTTTAAATTCTCAAGTTCGTTATGGCAGGATGGATTCTGATTGGCTGTCATTGTTTTATCGTTCATCAGCTGGAAAAAAAAATCGTTTTGAAAGTGTTCCAACGATCTCGTTCCTCTGTATCGTTATCGTTATAGTTGTGGTGTGAACTATGCTATTCTTTAATATTGAGAACGATTTTTAGAACTATATCGTTATCTTTATAGTTATTGTGCTTGGTGTGAACGGGCCTTTAGACTGTCTTTTTACGCGTTGCGTTGCATCGCGCCGTGTTAACATAAAACCATGTCTGCATTTGCGAGCTGAGAAATTACAAACAACAAGTTCTACTCTACACTGCCCAAAAAACTCGATTTAAATATATAAAATATAAAAACTCTTTATCCTAACCACCGAATTTGGGTTGAAAGGTTCTGGAACAGTGTTGTAAATACAACTTAACCATTTATTTCTAGTCGTGTCCATTTTTGGAAGGCTAAACAAAGTAGTTTTCGCTTTCACAACGAAACAGCGTCACAACAGTGAGCAGAGCCGGGGGCTAGCGAGTAACTGCGGGAGGGTTAGAGTGAGCATAGGCGGGTGGGCTTGAGAACGGCGCGGCCGGTGATTTCGACGAAGGAGTGTCCGGAAGGATGTGTGATGACTCCGGGCTGGACTCCGCTTCGTCCACGTGAAAGCCGATCCGGCAATCGACAGCGCGAAGTTGTAGTATTTCCTCAGCAACCAGCACAGATCAGCTCTAGGCTTGACGAAGTGGATATCGTCCTCTTTTTGAAGACCAAACACAGTAGTTTCGCTTTCATAACGAAGCACACAGCGTCTTTACGACATGGCGGCGGAAACAACAAAACTACAGCCAGAATAAAAGTTACGCCTTTCTGTTGATGAACATTGGGCGTTGTTATCAAATTCTTCCCACAATGAGTAGACCTTTGGAGGGCTGTTTAGAACAGCCGTTTTAGGTAGCATGGCTGACTCTTAACTTTAAAAGATATCTCTTTGCTTTGAGACTTAGTCTTTGCAACTTTAACAGATCTTTTTTATAATCACCAAATTTGTACACTCCAAAGAAAGAAAGGAAAAATTTGAAATCGCATCATATAACTCGCATCATATGACCCCTGAAACTTACAGACGTTTCAGAAACGTTTTCATGAGCAACAGATATATACTGCTTAATACATCGCCATCTGTTCAAGAATAAAGTTCAACGTAAATATATACTATTTAAATACCAATAAAGTGGGGGTATACTGTATATGCTTTTATCAGTGTTTTTTTGATAAATGTTACTCAATATAACATTGCAACTACAGTAAAAAAAGCTTTTACTGTTGTAAAAACACAGATTTGTGGCTATTATTAGAATTGAAAAGGTTAGAATAAACCCCAAACACAGGTGATAGTTGTCATGCGGTGAATCTGGCCAACGTGAAATGCTGTCATCTTCAACGCTCCTGTGCCAGACCGCTTTGGGAGCAACTGCCCGGCTGATTCAGTTTTTACATTTTAAATTTACACTTTATTCTGTCACATCCAGCTGTAGTGATGACGTCCCCCCAGCTTTATTCTGTCACATCCAGCTGTAGTGATGACGTCCCCCCAGCTTTATTCTGTCACATCCAGCTGTAGTGATGACGTCCCCCAAACTGCAGTCTGTGCCACGTCCAGCTGTAGTGATGACGTCCCTCCAGCTTTATTCTGTACAACTTCCAGCTGTAGTGATGACGTCCCCCAAACTGCAGTCTGTGCCACGTCCAGCTGTAGTGATGACGTCCCTCCAGCTTTATTCTGTACCACTTCCAGCTGTAGTAATGACGTCCCCCAAGCAACAGTCTGTGCCTAGTTAGACTGTAGTGATGACGTCCCTCCAGCTTTATTCTGTACCACTTCCAGCTGTAGTAATGACGTCCCCCAAGCAACAGTCTGTGCCTAGTTAGACTGTAGTGATGACGTCCCCCAAGCAACAGTCTGTGCCCCGTTAGACTGTAGTGATGACGTCCCACCGGCTTTATTCTGTCACATCCAGCTGTAGTGATGACGTCTCTCCAGCTTTATTCTGTCACATCCAGCTGTAGTGATGACGTCTCCCAAGCAACAGTCTGTGCCTAGTTAGACTGTAGTGATGACGTCCCTCCAGCTTTATTCTGTACCACTTCCAGCTGTAGTAATGACGTCCCCCAAGCAACAGTCTGTGCCTAGTTAGACTGTAGTGATGACGTCCCACCAGCTTTATTCTGTCACATCCAGCTGTAGTAATAACGTCCCCCAAGCAACCGTCTGTGCCTAGTTAGACTGTAGTGATGACGTCCCACCGGCTTTATTCTGTCACATCCAGCTGTAGTGATGACGTCCCCCAAGCAACAGTCTGTGCCTAGTTAGACTGTAGTGATGACTTCCCTCCAGCTTTATTCTGTACCACTTCCAGCTGTAGTGATGACGTCCCCCAAACTGCAGTCTGTGCCACGTCCAGCTGTAGTGATGACGTCCCTCCAGCTTTATTCTGTACAACTTCCAGCTGTAGTAATGACGTCCCTCCAGCTTTATTCTGTCACATCCCGCTGTAGTGATGACGTCCCCCAAGCAACAGTCTGTGCCTAGTTAGACTGTAGTGATGACGTCCCTCCAGCTTTATTCTGTCACATCCAGCTGTAGTGATGACGTCCCCCAAGCAACAGTCTGTGCCTAGTTAGACTGTAGTGATGACTTCCCTCCAGCTTTATTCTGTCACATCCAGCTGTAGTGATGACGTCCCCCAAGCAACAGTCTGTGCCTAGTTAGACTGTAGTGATGACGTCCCTCCAGCTTTATTCTGTCACATCCCGCTGTAGTGATGACGTCCCCAAGCAACAGTCTGTGCCTAGTTAGACTGTAGTGATGACGTCTCTCCAGCTTTATTCTGTCACATCCAGCTGTAGTGATGACGTCCCTCCAGCTTTATTCTGTACCACTTCCAGCTGTAGTGATGACGTCCCCCAAGAAACAGTCTGTGCCTAGTTAGACTGTATTGATGACGTCCCACCAGCTTTATTCTGTACAACTTCCAGCTGTAGTAATGACGTCCCCCACTTTTATTCGTCACATCCAGCTGTATGATGACGTCCCCCAAGCACAGTCTGTGCCTAGTTAGACTGTATGATAGACAATCCCCTCCAGCTTTATTCTGTCACTCCAGCTGTAGTGATACGTCCCCTCAGCTTTATTCTGGCACTCCGCTGTAGTTAGACGTCCCCCAAGCAACAAGTCTGTGCCTGTTAGACTGTGTGATGACGTCCCACCAGCTTTTATTTTCTTCACATCCATGTAGTATGACTTCCCCCAACAACCAGTCCTGTGCCTAGTTAGACTGTAGATGATGACGTCCCTCCAGCTTTCACAATTAACTGTGCCACGTCCAGCTGTAGTGATGACGTCCCTCCAGCTTTATTCTGTACAACTTCCAGCTGTAGTGATGACGTCCCCCAAGCAACAGTCTGTGCCTAGTTAGACTGTAGTGATGACGTCCCTCCAGCTTTATTCTGTACAACTTCCAGCTGTAGTAATGACGTCCCCCAAGCAACAGTCTGTGCATAGTTAGACTGTAGTGATGACGTCCCACCAGCCAGCTGTGCCTGTTAACTGTAGTGATGACGTCCCTTGTCCAGCTTAATTCTGTCACTCCAGCTGTAGTGATGACGTCGCTCAGCTTTTATTCTGTCACATCCAGCGTAGTTGGTGACGTCCCCCAAGCAACATCGGTGCCTAGTTTCGACTGTAGTGATGACGTCCCACCGGCCTTTATTGCTGTCACATCCAGCGTTGAGACGTCCCCAAGAACAGTCTGTGCCTAGTTAGACTGTAGTGATGACTTCCCTCCAGCTTTAGTCTGTTACCACTTTTCCGCTGTATAATGAACGTCCCCCAAGCACATCCTGTGCCGAGTTAGACTGTAGTGATACGTTCCTCCAGCTTTATCTGTACCACTTCCACTGATATGACCGCCATCCCCCCCAGCAACAGTCTGGGGTGCCTAGTTTAGACTGTAGTGTAAGTCCCTCCAGCTTTAATTCTGTCACTCCAGCTGTAGTGTGTACGTCCCTCCAGCTTTAATTCTGTCACATCCAGCTGTAGTGTGACGTCCCCCAACACAGTCTGTCCTATTACTGTATGATGACGCCTTCCAGCTTATTTCTGTGCCACGTCCAGCTGTAGTGATGACGTCCCTCCAGCTTTATTCTGTCACATCCAGCTGTAGTGATGACGTCCCCCAAGCAACAGTCTGTGCCTAGTTAGACTGTAGTGATGACGTCCCTCCAGCTTTATTCTGTACCACTTCCAGCTGTAGTAATGACATCCCCCAAGCAACAGTCTGTGCCTAGTTAGACTGTAGTGATGACGTCCCACCGGCTTTATTCTGTCACATCCAGCTGTAGTGATGACGTCCCCCCAGCTTTATTCTGTCACATCCAGCTGTAGTGATGACGTCTCTCCAGCTTTATTCTGTACCACTTCCAGCTGTAGTAATGACATCCC
Source organism: Sinocyclocheilus anophthalmus (assembly GCA_018155175.1). Lineage (NCBI taxonomy): Eukaryota > Metazoa > Chordata > Actinopteri > Cypriniformes > Cyprinidae > Sinocyclocheilus > Sinocyclocheilus anophthalmus. The sequence goes on along the minus strand of JADLZN010000320.1, from coordinate 41,072 downwards.
CCAAGCAACAGTCTGTGCCTAGTTAGACTGTAGTGATGACGTCCCACCAGCTTTATTCTGTCACATCCAGCTGTAGTGATGACGTCCCCCAAGCAACAGTCTGTGCCTAGTTAGACTGTAGTGATGACGTCCCTCCAGCTTTATTCTGTACCACTTCCAGCTGTAGTAATGACGTCCCTCCAGCTTTATTCTGTACAACTTCCAGCTGTAGTGATGACGTCCCCCAAGAAACAGTCTGTGCCTAGTTAGACTGTAGTGATGACGTCTCTCCAGCTTTATTCTGTACCACTTCCAGCTGTAGTGATGATGTCCCCCAAGCAACAGTCTGTGCCCCGTTAGACTGTAGTGATGACGTCCCTCCAGCTTTATTCTGTCACATCCAGCTGTAGTGATGACGTCCCCCAAGCAACAGTCTGTGCCTAGTTAGACTGTAGTGATGACGTCCCTCCAGCTTTATTCTGTACCACTTCCAGCTGTAGTAATGACGTCCCCCAAGCAACAGTCTGTGCATAGTTAGACTGTAGTGATGACGTCCCACCGGCTTTATTCTGTCACATCCAGCTGTAGTGATGACGGCCCTCCAGCTTTATTCTGTCACATCCCGCTGTAGTGATGACGTCCCCAAGCAACAGTCTGTGCCTAGTTAGACTGTAGTGATGACGTCTCTCCAGCTTTATTCTGTCACATCCAGCTGTAGTGATGACGTCCCCCAAGCAACAGTCTGTGCCTAGTTAGACTGTAGTGATGACGTCCCTCCAGCTTTATTCTGTACCACTTCCAGCTGTAGTAATGATGTCCCCCAAGCAACAGTCTGTGCCCCGTTAGACTGTAGTGATGACTTCCCTCCAGCTTTATTCTGTACCACTTCCAGCTGTAGTGATGACGTCCCCCAAACTGCAGTCTGTGCCACGTCCAGCTGTAGTGATGACGTCCCTCCAGCTTTATTCTGTACAACTTCCAGCTGTAGTGATGACGTCCCCCAAGCAACAGTCTGTGCCTAGTTAGACTGTAGTGATGACTTCCCTCCAGCTTTATTCTGTACCACTTCCAGCTGTAGTGATGACGTCCCCCAAGAAACAGTCTGTGCCTAGTTAGACTGTAGTGATGACTTCCCTCCAGCTTTATTCTGTCACATCCAGCTGTAGTGATGACGTCCCCCAAGCAACAGTCTGTGCCTAGTTAGACTGTAGTGATGACGTCCCTCCAGCTTTATTCTGTACAACTTCCAGCTGTAGTAATGACGTCCCCCAAGCAACAGTCTGTGCCCCGTTAGACTGTAGTGATGACGTCCCACCAGCTTTATTCTGTACAACTTCCAGCTGTAGTGATGACGTCCCCCAAACTGCAGTCTGTGCCACGTCCAGCTGTAGTGATGACGTCCCTCCAGCTTTATTCTGTACCACTTCCAGCTGTAGTAATGACGTCCCCCAAGCAACAGTCTGTGCCTAGTTAGACTGTAGTGATGACGTCCCACCAGCTTTATTCTGTACAACTTCCAGCTGTAGTGATGACGTCCCCCAAGAAACAGTCTGTGCCTAGTTAGACTGTATTGATGACGTCCCACCAGCTTTATTCTGTACAACTTCCAGCTGTAGTGATGACGTCCCCCAAGAAACAGTCTGTGCCTAGTTAGACTGTAGTGATGACGTCCCACCAGCTTTATTCTGTCACATCCAGCTGTTTTGATGACGTCTCCCAGCACAGTTCCCCCCCCCCCCGTTTGTGCCTAGTTAGACTGAGTGAGGACGTCCCTCCACCTTTATTCTGTACCACATCCAGCTGTAGTGATGACGTCCCCCAAGCAACAGTCTGTGCCTAGTTAGACTGTAGTGATGACTTCCCTCCAGCTTTATTCTGTCACATCCAGCTGTAGTGATGACGTCCCTCCAGCTTTATTCTGTCACATCCAGCTGTAGTGATGACGTCCCCCAAACTACAGTCTGTGCCACGTCCAGCTGTACTGATGACGTCCCCCAAACTACAGTCTGTGCCACGTCCAGCTGTAGTAATGATGTCCCCCAAGCAACAGTCTGTGCCTAGTTAGACTGTAGTGATGACGTCTCTCCAGCTTTATTCTGTCACATCCACCTGTAGTAATGACGTCCCCCAAGCAACAGTCTGTGCCTAGTTAGACTGTAGTGATGACGTCCCTCCAGCTTTATTCTGTCACATCCAGCTGTAGTGATGACGTCCCTCCAGCTTTATTCTGTCACATCCAGCTGTAGTGATGACGTCTCTCCAGCTTTATTCTGTACCACTTCCAGCTGTAGTGATGACGTCCCCCAAGCAACAGTCTGTGCCTAGTTAGACTGTAGTGATGACGTCCCTCCAGCTTTATTCTGTACCACTTCCAGCTGTAGTAATGATGTCCCCCAAGCAACAGTCTGTGCCTAGTTAGACTGTAGTGATGACGTCCCTCCAGCTTTATTCTGTACCACTTCCAGCTGTAGTGATGACGTCCCCCAAGAAACAGTCTGTGCCTAGTTAGACTGTATTGATGACGTCCCACCAGCTTTATTCTGTACAACTTCCAGCTGTAGTAATGACGTCCCCCAAGCAACAGTCTGTGCCTAGTTAGACTGTAGTGATGACGTCCCTCCAGCTTTATTCTGTCACATCCAGCTGTAGTGATGACGTCCCTCCAGCTTTATTCTGTCACTTCCAGCTGTAGTGATGACGTCCCCCAAACTGCAGTCTGTGCCACGTCCAGCTGTAGTGATGACGTCCCTCCAGCTTTATTCTGTCACATCCAGCTGTAGTGATGACGTCCCCCAAGCAACAGTCTGTGCCTAGTTAGACTGTAGTGATGACGTCCCTCCAGCTTTATTCTGTCACATCCAGCTGTAGTGATGACGTCCCCCAAACTACAGTCTGTGCCACGTCCAGCTGTAGTGATGACGTCCCTCCAGCTTTATTCTGTACCACTTCCAGCTGTAGTGATGACGTCCCCCAAGCAACAGTCTGTGCCTAGTTAGACTGTAGTGATGACGTCCCACCGGCTTTATTCTGTCACATCCAGCTGTAGTAATAACGTCCCCCAAGCAACCGTCTGTGCCTAGTTAGACTGTAGTGATGACTTCCCTCCAGCTTTATTCTGTCACATCCCGCTGTAGTGATGACGTCCCCCAAGCAACAGTCTGTGCCTAGTTAGACTGTAGTGATGACGTCCCACCAGCTTTATTCTGTCACATCCAGCTGTAGTGATGACGTCCCCCAAGCAACAGTCTGTGCCTAGTTAGACTGTAGTGATGACGTCCCTCCAGCTTTATTCTGTACCACTTCCAGCTGTAGTGATGACGTCCCCCAAGCAACAGTCTGTGCCTAGTTAGACTGTAGTGATGACGTCCCACCGGCTTTATTCTGTCACATCCAGCTGTAGTGATGACGTCCCCCAAGCAACAGTCTGTGCCTAGTTAGACTGTAGTGATGACGTCCCTCCAGCTTTATTCTGTCACATCCAGCTGTAGTGATGACGTCCCTCCAGCTTTATTCTGTCACATCCAGCTGTAGTGATGACGTCCCCCAAGCAACAGTCTGTGCCTAGTTAGACTGTAGTGATGACGTCTCTCCAGCTTTATTCTGTCACATCCAGCTGTAGTAATGACGTCCCCCAAGCAACAGTCTGTGCCTAGTTAGACTGTATTGATGACGTCCCACCAGCTTTATTCTGTACCACTTCCAGCTGTAGTGATGACGTCCCCCAAGCAACAGTCTGTGCCTAGTTAGACTGTAGTGATGACGTCCCTCCAGCTTTATTCTGTACCACTTCCAGCTGTAGTAATGATGTCCCCCAAGCAACAGTCTGTGCCCCGTTAGACTGTAGTGATCACGTCCCTCCAGCTTTATTCTGTCACATCCAGCTGTAGTAATGACGTCCCCCAAGCAACAGTCTGTGCCTAGTTAGACTGTAGTGATGACGTCCCTCCAGCTTTATTCTGTACCACTTCCAGCTGTAGTAATGACGTCCCCCAAGCAACAGTCTGTGCCTAGTTAGACTGTAGTGATGACGTCCCACCAGCTTTATTCTGTCACATCCAGCTGTAGTAATGACGTCCCCCAAGCAACAGTCTGTGCCTAGTTAGACTGTAGTGATGACGTCCCTCCAGCTTTATTCTGTACCACTTCCAGCTGTAGTGATGACGTCCCCCAAGCAACAGTCTGTGCCTAGTTAGACTGTAGTGATGACGTCCCACCAGCTTTATTCTGTACCACTTCCAGCTGTAGTGATGACGTCCCCCAAACTGCAGTCTGTGCCACGTCCAGCTGTAGTGATGACGTCCCTCCAGCTTTATTCTGTACAACTTCCAGCTGTAGTGATGACGTCCCCCAAACTGCAGTCTGTGCCACGTCCAGCTGTAGTGATGACGTCCCTCCAGCTTTATTCTGTACAACTTCCAGCTGTAGTAATGACGTCCCCCAAGCAACAGTCTGTGCATAGTTAGACTGTAGTGATGACGTCCCACCGGCTTTATTCTGTCACATCCAGCTGTAGTGATGACGTCCCTCAAGCAACAGTCCTTCCTAGTTAGACTGTAGTGATGACGTCCCTCCAGCTTTATTCTGTCACATCCCGCTGTAGTGATGACGTCCCCAAGCAACAGTCTGTGCCTAGTTAGACTGTAGTGATGACGTCCCACCAGCTTTATTCTGTACCACTTCCAGCTGTAGTAATGATGTCCCCCAAGCAACAGTCTGTGCCTAGTTAGACTGTAGTGATGACGTCCCTCCAGCTTTATTCTGTACCACTTCCAGCTGTAGTGATGACGTCCCCCAAGAAACAGTCTGTGCCTAGTTAGACTGTAGTGATGACGTCCCTCCAGCTTTATTCTGTACAACTTCCAGCTGTAGTGATGACGTCCCCCAAGCAACAGTCTGTGCCTCGTTAGACTGTAGTGATGACGTCCCTCCAGCTTTATTCTGTACCACTTCCAGCTGTAGTGATGACGTCCCCCAAGCAACAGTCTGTGCCTAGTTAGACTGTAGTGATGACGTCCCTCCAGCTTTATTCTGTACCACTTCCAGCTGTAGTAATGACGTCCCCCAAGCAACAGTCTGTGCCTAGTTAGACTGTAGTGATGACGTCCCACCAGCTTTATTCTGTCACATCCAGCTGTAGTGATGACGTCCCCCAAGCAACAGTCTGTGCCTAGTTAGACTGTAGTGATGACGTCCCACCAGCTTTATTCTGTCACATCCAGCTGTAGTGATGACGTCCCCCAAACTGCAGTCTGTGCCACGTCCAGCTGTAGTGATGACGTCCCTCCAGCTTTATTCTGTACAACTTCCAGCTGTAGTGATGACGTCCCCCAAGCAACAGTCTGTGCCTAGTTAGACTGTAGTGATGACGTCCCTCCAGCTTTATTCTGTCACATCCAGCTGTAGTGATGACGTCCCCCAAGCAACAGTCTGTGCCTAGTTAGACTGTAGTGATGACGTCCCACCAGCTTTATTCTGTACCACATCCAGCTGTAGTGATGACGTCCCTCCAGCTTTATTCTGTACAACTTCCAGCTGTAGTGATGACGTCCCCCAAACTGCAGTCTGTGCCACGTCCAGCTGTAGTGATGACGTCCCTCCAGCTTTATTCTGTACAACTTCCAGCTGTAGTGATGACGTCCCCCAAGAAACAGTCTGTGCCTAGTTAGACTGTAGTGATTACGTCCCTCCAGCTTTATTCTGTACCACTTCCATCTGTAGTAATGATGTCCCCCCAATCAACGTCTGTGGCCCCCCCCCGTTAGACTGTAGTGATGACGTCCCTCCAGCTTTATTCTGTACCACTTCCAGCTGTAGTAATGACGTCCCCCAAGCAACAGTCTGTGCCTAGTTAGACTGTAGTGATGACGTCCCTCCAGCTTTATTCTGTACCACTTCCAGCTGTAGTGATGACGTCCCCCAAACTGCAGTCTGTGCCACGTCCAGCTGTAGTGATGACGTCCCTCCAGCTTTATTCTGTACAACTTCCAGCTGTAGTGATGACGTCCCCCAAGCAACAGTCTGTGCCTAGTTAGACTGTAGTGATGACGTCCCTCCAGCTTTATTCTGTACCACTTCCAGCTGTAGTAATGACGTCCCCCAAGCAACAGTCTGTGCCTAGTTAGACTGTAGTGATGACGTCCCACCAGCTTTATTCTGTACAACTTCCAGCTGTAGTGATGACGTCCCCCAAGCAACAGTCTGTGCCTAGTTAGACTGTAGTGATGACGTCCCACCAGCTTTATTCTGTCACATCCAGCTGTAGTGATGACGTCCCCCAAGCAACAGTCTGTGCCTAGTTAGACTGTAGTGATGACGTCCCTCCAGCTTTATTCTGTACAACTTCCAGCTGTAGTGATGACGTCCCCCAAACTGCAGTCTGTGCCACGTCCAGCTGTAGTGATGACGTCCCTCCAGCTTTATTCTGTCACCTCCAGCTGTCTTGATCGTCCCTCCGAGCTGTTATTCTTTCCACTTCCAGCTGTAGTGATGACGTCCCCCAAGCAACAGTCTGTGCCTAGTTAGACTGTAGTGATGACGTCCCTCCAGCTTTATTCTGTACCACTTCCAGCTGTAGTAATGATGTCCCCCAAGCAACAGTCTGTGCCCCGTTAGACTGTAGTGATGACGTCCCTCCAGCTTTATTCTGTACCACTTCCAGCTGTAGTAATGACGTCCCCCAAGCAACAGTCTGTGCCTAGTTAGACTGTAGTGATGACGTCCCTCCAGCTTTATTCTGTACAACTTCCAGCTGTAGTGATGACGTCCCCCAAGCAACAGTCTGTGCATAGTTAGACTGTAGTGATGACGTCCCTCCAGCTTTATTCTGTACAACTTCCAGCTGTAGTGATGACGTCCCCCAAGAAACAGTCTGTGCCTAGTTAGACTGTAGTGATGACTTCCCTCCAGCTTTATTCTGTACCACTTCCAGCTGTAGTAATGACGTCCCCCAAGCAACAGTCTGTGCCTAGTTAGACTGTAGTGATGACGTCCCACCAGCTTTATTCTGTACAACTTCCAGCTGTAGTGATGACGTCCCCCAAGCAACAGTCTGTGCCTAGTTAGACTGTAGTGATGACGTCCCACCAGCTTTATTCTGTCACATCCAGCTGTAGTGATGACGTCCCCCAAACTACAGTCTGTGCCACGTCCAGCTGTACTGATGACGTCCCCCAAACTGCAGTCTGTGCCACGTCCAGCTGTAGTGATGACGTCCCCCAAGCAACAGTCTGTGCCTAGTTAGACTGTAGTGATGACGTCCCTCCAGCTTTATTCTGTCACATCCAGCTGTAGTGATGACGTCCCTCCAGCTTTATTCTGTACCACATCCAGCTGTAGTAATGACGTCCCCCAAGCAACAGTCTGTGCCTAGTTAGACTGTAGTGATGACGTCCCACCAGCTTTATTCTGTCACATCCAGCTGTAGTGATGACGTCCCTCCAGCTTTATTCTGTACAACTTCCAGCTGTAGTGATGACGTCCCCCAAACTGCAGTCTGTGCCACGTCCAGCTGTAGTGATGACGTCCCTCCAGCTTTATTCTGTCACCTCCAGCTGTAGTGATGACGTCCCCCAAGCAACAGTCTGTGCCTAGTTAGACTGTAGTGATGACGTCCCACCAGCTTTATTCTGTACAACTTCCAGCTGTAGTGATGACGTCCCCCAAGCAACAGTCTGTGCCTAGTTAGACTGTATTGATGACGTCCCACCAGCTTTATTCTGTACAACTTCCAGCTGTAGTAATGACGTCCCCCAAGCAACAGTCTGTGCATAGTTAGACTGTAGTGATGACGTCCCACCAGCTTTATTCTGTCACATCCAGCTGTAGTGATGACGTCCCTCCAGCTTTATTCTGTACAACTTCCAGCTGTAGTGATGACGTCCCCCAAGCAACAGTCTGTGCATAGTTAGACTGTAGTGATGGACGTCCCACCAGCTTTATTCTGTCACATCCAGCTGTAGTGATGACGTCCCTCCAGCTTTATTCTGTACAACTTCCAGCTGTAGTAATGACGTCCCTCCAGCTTTATTCTGTCACATCCAGCTGTAGTGATGACGTCCCTCCAGCTTTATTCTGTCACATCCCGCTGTAGTGATGACGTCCCCAAGCAACAGTCTGTGCCTAGTTAGACTGTATTGATGACGTCCCACCAGCTTTATTCTGTACAACTTCCAGCTGTAGTAATGACGTCCCCCAAGCAACAGTCTGTGCATAGTTAGACTGTAGTGATGACGTCCCACCAGCTTTATTCTGTACAACTTCCAGCTGTAGTAATGACGTCCCCCAAGCAACAGTCTGTGCATAGTTAGACTGTAGTGATGACGTCCCACCAGCTTTATTCTGTACAACTTCCAGCTGTAGTAATGACGTCCCCCAAGCAACAGTCTGTGCCTAGTTAGACTGTAGTGATGACGTCCCTCCAGCTTTATTCTGTCACATCCAGCTGTAGTGATGACGTCCCCCAAGCAACAGTCTGTGCCTAGTTAGACTGTAGTGATGACGTCCCTCCAGCTTTATTCTGTCACATCCAGCTGTAGTAATGACGTCCCCCAAGCAACAGTCTGTGCCTAGTTAGACTGTAGTGATGACGTCCCTCCAGCTTTATTCTGTCACTTCCAGCTGTAGTAATGACGTCCCCCAAGCAACAGTCTGTGCCTAGTTAGACTGTAGTGATGCCGTCCCACCCAGCTTTAATTCTGTCACATCCCTGTATTGATTGAGTCCCCCAGCAACAGTCTGTGGCTAGTTTAGACTGTAGTGATGAGACGTACCTCCAGCTTTATTCTGTACCACGTCCACTGTAGTAATGACGTCCCCCCAAGCCAGTCCTGTGCCTAGTTTAGCTGTAGTGATGACGTCTCTCCAGCTTTATTCTGTCACATCCAGCTGTAGTAATGATGTCCCCCAAGCAACAGTCTGTGCCTATAACAGTAAAATTGGCAGTGTTAATTAAGCAGTGTTACACTCCATTTACTCTTAAGGAGTTAACTTAACAAATAGTGAAAAATGCCCCCTAGTGTTGGTGAAAATGATCGGAGTTGAGTTCTGCATTGTTAAATTTACTCCGTTAAGCTCCGCCCCTCAAGCATCTCCGAGGACCAGAGCAAAAGTTCTCTCTTCACCATTTTCTTTTGCCTTGTGCCAAAAGGTAAGCTCTTTTAATTGATTAAAATACAAGTTTAATATTTGATGTCAATAATTGTGCTACTATTAATGCACAAGTTGTAATTTTTTGAACTTTGTGTAATTTGATTGTTTTAAACTCAGAAATATCGAATAGGCAAGTCAGTATGTTGGAGAAATGTGCTTTTTTCATCTCAATGTGGTAATGATCAAGTTTAAATGATGTCAGTAATCTTACTTAATTTGATTTTCAGCTGCATTTAGCTTTGGTATATCCGCTTAATTTGTTTTTTTAAACGTTTAATAATGTAACGTCACAATGGGGCATAAGTTGACAAATTTTTATAGAAATTAAATTATGTTATGTAAACCGTTGGAATGTTATATAAACTCTATATTTGCTACTGTTCAGCTCACGAAAGATTTAAATGTGTCCAACGGCATTAATTAGTCGAATTAATTAGATGAATTAGTCGAACGCCAGCATTGCATCTTTATTGAAGCACGTAGATGGCGCTGTGGGAGTAGCGTTCACTTGGCTCAACACTGCGCGAAGAAGAAACCAATGGGGAAGGCGGAACATCTCATTTAAAAACAGCCGCGTCTTTGTTTTTGGATGTGATTTTAACCTTATGCAGTGATGACGGTAGCACGAACAACTATTTTACCTTATTGCTGTTAGACATACACAGTTAGTTGGCCTGATCAGAGCGGTACATGTAAGTGCTGGTACAAGTAACGTAACGCATTTTAAAATGTTGCCGTTTATTAGGAGAGACTGTTATTGGCATGTCATAGCACAGAACTAACATATTATCTTTCTCCTTTTAAGTAACAAGCTTCTCCTGTGCAGTCAAATCAGTCCCGGTCTTCATCCTTTGACTCCAGTGACTAGTGACAGGATGCACTCATTATTGAAGAAAGGTCCTGCAGTAAACGAATGAGACTAACGTTAGATGATGGAGCTAAAAGCTGGGCAATACGTTTTTATTACTTATGCATTTGGGGGACTGTTGAAACGCATAAATCTACTTAAAAATACAACATTAATTTGATCTTTATAAGGTTAAAGTTTACAAGATTATGTAAAATTAAGTATTGTTTGAAGTAGTATTTTTATTGTTTATATACCATATTTATGTTTTTGCTTTGATACTTTTTAATTTTTATTATTATTATTATTAAGCTGGTCTGATTGATTCTCAATGAAAAACTCAATATCCTGACAGATGACATTAAAGAAAATAATAGGTAATATTTCATATAAATAACTGTATATATGATAACTGTGTGTGTGGGTTTATATAATATATATATATATATATTATATCTTTCAACAATTACTTTTTTTTGCAGTACATCACCACCAAGGAAGGTGAACGAAAACTATGCCAGAGGAATTGTGCCTTTGTTCCTGTACCTCAGTGTCCCCTTCTTCAAAAATGGCTATGTAAGTATCGCACTGTTTTAGTTTGAGTTTTAATGCATTGTTGACAACTTTTAAATGTTTTGATCACATGCCCATAATATAGGTGGTGTATTTTTCTTTTGGATTTTAAAACACTTTTTCTTCTCCTTTTTCTGTATTTTTGTCTTTCCAAGGAGCATTACTATGATGTTGGTAAGAGTGCCACCGGATACTTGCTATGGAGAATCAAAACTATACAGAGAGGCATTTCTAACGAGGAATATCATTTGAAGGTACAAAATTAAGAGAAATGTCATTGTGCCACTTTTCACAGCAGTTTTGTAGCTACTGAGTTGCATTAACTGTGACTAAGGATTAACTTCATATAGCGTTCTTTAAGCAGTGTTGATGATCTTAAAATGTTTGTTATTTGTGTCTTGTCAAGGCCAGAAGAGACCAAGAAAGGTGTCTACGTCTCAAGTAGAGATATCTTCTAGAAGGTTTGTTTTTATTTATTATTTGTAGTATTTTTTTGTAGTTTATTTATTTATTTAACATATCAGTGATAGACCTCTGCGATTTTCTTTTCTTTTTTTCCCCCAGAGTGGAACAAGCATTGAGGAGCATCTTCAAGGCATTGCTGGAAGTGCTCAGCCCTGTCACCTGGCTCTTGGAAGAATTATTCAGTTCACCAGTACTTAAATTTTGATCAGCATGCTATTCCATGCAAGTCAGTCTGTTCTCTTGATGCTTTTGACAAACTGTTTAATGGGGTTAATTTACCCAAATTCTGTCGACATTTACTCACCCTCATGTCGTTCCAAACCTGTAAGACTTTCGTTCATCTTCAAAACACCAATGAAGATATTTTAATGAAATCTGAGAGATTTCTGTCCCTACATTGACAGTCCACGCAACTAGCACATTCAAGGCACAGAATGGTTGTAATGACATTCATTAAACTAATCAATGTGACTCCACTGGTTTAACCTCAATTTTATGCATGCATTCACACAAAGTCTGCTTTCATTTTAACTAAACATTCATCCGTCGTCGTGCTCTCGTGTACACTTGTCAGAGATTAATATTTTCATAAAGTGGTAAATTATTTTTTTTTCTTTGCGCAAACAAAGCACTCGTGTTGCTTAATAAAACTGAAGTTAAATCAGTCACACGGGTTAATTTAATGATGTCTTTAACACCTTTCTGGGCCTTGAAAGTTTTAGTTGTATAGGCTGTCAATGAAAGGATAAAAGTCTGCCAGATTTCATTAAAAATATCTTTATGTGTTCCGAAAATGAACAAAAGTCTTATAGAAATGGAATAACATAAGGGTGAGTAATTAACGATAATTCTATTTTTTGGTGAACAAACTTCTTAAGGCACACTTTGTTTTTGGCACCACTTATAACACTATTCTACACAAGATGTACACTTTTCATTAATTTCATCGCTGAGGTTAAGAGCAAGGCTGCTTAGCTTGTAGGTTCAACAGGTTCTGTACTGAATATAATGATGTATTGTCATTTCATGCAGACGTGATGTATTTTTGTGCATGTATGTGTATGTTTCTTGAGCCTCACAACATTTTTTAATAAATGTTTTAAATGTGACGTCGTTGATCTTGTTTTGTATTTTGTTTTTAAAACACCAAATGGGTTTAAAAATTAGATAATTTTTCACTATTATAAAAGTAAATGAACTCTACATAAGTTAAATATTAACACTAATCAGAGTAAATTTTCCTGCAGAGTTAAATTGTGGTAACACCGAACAGAGTTAATTTCCCCTAGTGTTAAACTCTGGTAACACTATTCAGTGTGGAGCAGTGTTAATTTTTTACTCAAAATAGAGTTAATTTAACTCTGAAAATGCAACACTATGACAAGAGTCAATTTATCACCAATTCTGAGTGGGACCAAATACACTCGGGCCGAGTGTTAAATTCAACTCTTATAGAGTTCATTTAACACTGCAAAATTTACTGTATAGTTAGACTGTAGTGATGACGTCCCTCCAGCTTTATTCTGTACCACTTCCAGCTGTAGTAATGATGTCCCCCAAGCAACAGTCTGTGCCTAGTTAGACTGTAGTGATGACGTCCCTCCAGCTTTATTCTGTACAACTTCCAGCTGTAGTGATGACGTCCCCCAAACTGCAGTCTGTGCCACGTCCAGCTGTAGTGATGACGTCCCTCCAGCTTTATTCTGTACCACTTCCAGCTGTAGTAATGACGTCCCCCAAGCAACAGTCTGTGCCCCGTTAGACTGTAGTGATGACGTCCCTCCAGCTTTATTCTGTACCACTTCCAGCTGTAGTAATGACGTCCCCCAAGCAACAGTCTGTGCCTAGTTAGACTGTAGTGATGACGTCCCCCCAGCTTTATTCTGTCACATCCAGCTGTTGTGATGACGTCTCACTGGAAGTGGTACAGAATAAGCTGAGGGACGTCATCACTACATATAACGTGCAACTTATTATTTGGAACATTTTCGTTGATGAAAAGAGCAAAATCGCAGTACGTGTTTTTGACTGTTTATTAAATCAATAGCACCTTTGCGAAACATCCTTTAAGTAATTATTAAATCTGTCACTCTTTACTTTATCTGTTGGCGCCCAAAATGATAGTTCAAGACTCACAAGCAACGTGCAATGAGACGTTCCGTCGTCGCCTCGCGTTTAGCGCGGAACTGCGGAAAAAAAATGGTTAGAATTGTTATTAATAGCCGCAATCCTGCACCTGAAATTCAAGTTCTTCTCTGTGTTCTCTGCTAATAACCCGACTGTGCATGATGCGAGGCGTTATGTTGTCAGTGAGAAGCTGCAGGGGCGGGGATTTTTGGTGTGCAGGTGTTCTGACAAATAATGCTACCTCTCATATTATGCTACCAACAAATCCTCTCCTGAGAACTATTTACAGAACGATTCTTCAAGAATCGGACATCACTAGCAACGAGTGGCGTAAGCTCTTGGCAATATAGAGTGGTTTAAGTGTAAGCAACTTACACTGCTTATGAAAAGCGGCAGGAACCCGTTGGGCATCATCGCAATTTCTGATCTACCAAGAGACCATGCGGCTCCTATCAGAGGGAGCGGCGAACCTGGCTAGGTATCACTCGCGGATACTGACGGTCGGCGTGAGCTCATCCTCTGACTCTTCTGCCCCCGCGCTGCGGCTTTCTATTCTTTCTCTCCGCAGCTCTTTGGGTGGCGAAGCGGTCAACTTCTCACGTCAAGATAACGCGTAACGGAGGCAAAGGGTCCTGAAAACACTCATCACTTTCACTGAGGACAGCTGAAAGAAACTGTCATACTCCCCAAACATCTTCAGCTCACCAGTACGCACAAGGGGATCAGTGAAGATAAACCACTTATCGTCAACGACTAAGCGGAGGAAGAGGACTAGCGTTTTAAAATAGGGGCGACCGATGTGTTTTTCAAGGCCTTGCCGATTATTTACAGATCAAGTAGACCGATAACCGATATTTTGAACCGATATATATGTCTGGTGTAAAAATTAAAATTAATGTCAAAATTAAGAATAACAAGGGCTCTGACAAAAACTGCCTTCCCCTGGTGGTTGGTTGAGTGTAGTCTCCCACAGTAAACTCTTTATTTTAAAGAGTTAAACTCTTTATTTTTGGCAAACAAAGGGTTTACCATTAAAAGTAAAACATGGAAGAAATAGTGTATTGTGTGATTATTCTTTTAAACAAAAGTTGTAATAATTGTTGTAGTCAGGGGTTAAAGCAAAAAAAAAACCTTGGCCAAACCCCATTCCTCAGCCATACCTGTCACACACCCAGTTTAAGAGCAGTGTTTTTCTTCTTGTAATCAGGAGCGCTTGTCCTCCTAATTAAAAAAAATTAAGAAGCACCTTCTGATCAATAATCAAAAATTATCCTTCCTAATATGAGGTGACATTTGACTCAAAGTGACTTAGAGGGGTATTTTCTTTTTACCTTTGCAATGGCATCATTTTCATCTGTAAAATTCAAAAATTTGTTTATAAGCTTTTTAAAATGTCTATTTAAAACAATATAATAAGAAGTAGAATAAGACAAATAAGTTACCAATCATATGAAATTAGTATTAATAAAAAATTTATTTGTACTACAGAGGGTGCACAGAAGAACACAAAAGTGGCTTGTAGGTACGTTTTCAGACGTTTAATGAGGCTCAGAGGTCCTTAATTCACCGTGGAGATAATTTTAAAATACAAAATTTTAAATATACAGAAATATTAAATGATTTAAATAACTGCAATTATATCTAAAAATGAAACTGAAACCGCCAGCAGGTGGCGGTAAGTCACTGATTTTATCACTGAGTCATTCATTCAATTGATTTGTTTGAACGGCTGATTCATTCAGGAATGAAGCAAGTGACTGTCTTTATGAATGGGTAATCATGAATCACTGACTCACTAGATTCGTTCAAAAACACACTCATTGGGATGAAACACCACTGTTGCGCTTTTAAGATGCGCAGTGGCTGAGCTCTTACTTTAATTTGGACCGATTTTCGTTGATGAAATAGAGTCAAAATCAGGCAGTACGTGTTTATTGAACTGTTGTATTAAATCAATATTACATTTGCAAACTCCCTTAATAATTATTTAAAGTTGTCACTCTCCTTATCGCGATTTGTGGGCGCACAGAAAATGAGAGTTCAAGACTCAAAAGCACGTGCAAAATTATACTCCATCGTCTGTCCTCGCTAGAAGCGCGAACCTGCGAATGGGTAGAAGTATTATTATAGCCGCATCCTTCGCTGAAATTCAGCCTGCTCTGTTTTCTCTGCTATAACCCGACTTGGTGCAGGATGCTAGCGAGCGTATGGTGTCAGTGATAACTTGCAGCCGTGCGGGATGGAGGTTTGGTGTGCTGGTGTTTCTGACAATGACTGACTACCTATCGATGATTTCCTCCCACAAATTCGGCAGAACACCGGCAGAACACAACAATGTGTACATTTTCTTTTCCCCTCAGTTTTTTTTTCAACGACGGAAACTGTGGTAGGAACTCGGAAAACTTTCATCCGATAGTGTTATGTATATCATACTGCACCACAGTAATATATTTCTGATCATTTCTTTAAACTAACCCGAATCTATATTTTGACGGGTTGCCATGAGGAAATTGTTTCTGTAGGTCTATGTAAATGATATGAAGATGGTTTTACTCCAATGAAGCTTTCAAATGCCTCATGAGTGAACTCTCAGCAAGGGATCTCAGAGCAGTTCTGGAGATGTTTTTCATGTATTTATGTCCTCATTGTAGTGAGACGACAGAAGCTGAAATCATCGCGAGCGTCACACACTTTGTACGTGTAGAAAACAAAACCCCGCGTCTGTGCCATTTACTTACACAGAAACACGCAGAACATGCTGGATTCATATTTAAATAGTATTTTTGCGGCTTAATATTTACAGATGTTAGTCCATATTGCGACTCTATTTAAGTGTACTGACCTACTTGATTAATTCATCCAAACTTTGACAAAATCCGTGACATTCCACGTCATACAGTAAATTCAATTTATATGACTGGATTCCGCGATTCCATCCTTTTGTTTCTGCACCAACCAATACTCATCCTTCCCGTAACAACATGAAAGCTCAGCCAAAAATAAATGGAACCAGCTGATCATAGCTGTACAGGTATACCCATTTTTTAATAAATTCGTAGCGAGAGACTGGCAAAGCGATTTATAGTCTTGCAAATCCATTTTCCTTTGCTTAAACTCCCGATCTTCTGAGAGCGGAGGTCATGGTTGCTTACCAACGGCAAATTTTATCGGCAAATCGGTTTTGAAAATGACCAATAATCATAAAAATGCTTAATATCAGCACCGATAATCAGCCAGGCCGATAATCGGTCGACCCCTAGTTTAAAAAAGAGGAATCAGAAAGATTCTGAGAAAATGCGGCCGATCGCTGCTTACACTTCTTCTACTCTACTACTCTTGTGGTTTTTTGGCGGATTGGCGAACCAACGTTAAAGGTGCATGTCCGCCACCTACTGATCTGGAGTGTGAAACGTACACGGTTCAGCTATGATTTATTCAACTATTATAGATAAAATATATATTTTTAAATTATAATAATCGTTACACTTCTTTAATTTTATTGCCGGTTGGCAAACCAACTTAAAGGTGCATTTACCGCCACCTACTGGACTGGAGTGTGGGCAGTACTTTGAAAGAAAGGACAAGGAGAGAGAAAAAATATCCCCCCTATATATTTCTATTAAATTCTTTCACTTATCCCAGTATTTTTCAAATAATTAATTAGGAGACTATGCATAGACATTGTTTTTCCTAGCAGATATCCCACTGTCATGTTTTGTTTTCCAACTTGTGTTTCTAACTCCCTTCTATCTTCTTCATACCTTTTACAATCTAATGAATTTTGTTTTACTGTCTCTTGTGTGTTGCAGTGGTTGCAAAGACCAGTGGGGTGTTTTCCTCTTCTCTGTGATGTAAAGTTCAAACCGGCATGACCTATTCTAAGAGGTGTAATGATCTCTCCTTCCTTTGGGTTCCTGCTCTGCCTGATACTATTTAAGCCTACTTGTTTTTGTATGTTATACAGATGTCGTCCAGTATCAGTTATGTCCCAGTATTCTTGCCATATTTTGTTTGTATGTCCCTTAATAATGGTTTTGATTTCTGTTCTACATAACAGTATTTGTATATCAACTGTTTCATGCTTTATTGCTCCTCTTGCCCGAATATCAATCCCATTTCCTTCCACCCCTACGCTGCGTATGGATCTTTGAAAATCTTTATTTTTCTTTGTGCACTTCAGACACTTTTCATCGCAATACCACAAATGTCGCTCTCTTTTCTGCCGTCTTTATAAAACTTTTGTTTGCCAGTTGAAAAGTTTTGCTTGCGAGTGAAGCCGTCTCAGTGGGCGGTCTCTACCACCAGGATGAAAGGCCTTTTTCTATTGGTCACTGTGCACAAAGAAAAAGAAAGATTTATACGCACTGAAAATTATTTTGTTAGCGATTTCTTTATTTTTGAGCCTTAAGAAAACTTTTTTTTTTTTGCAATCTTTAATTTTTTAATTACACAATAATATTTTACTCTCAACATCGACTGTTTTATTGAATCCTAAAGATCCCAGACCCATCGTGTCATTCGTGATGGGCAATGTTATAGCCGACAAACGGAGGGTTTTATGAAAGCATTTTCAAATAAGCCGAATCTTTTTGAACAATATACACCACCATTACCAAGTCTGGGGTCCATAGGTTTTTTACAATTTTTATACTTTTATTCAGCAAAGATATGTGTAAAGTGTAAAGACTTATATTGTTTTTATTGCAAAATAGATTACAAAATAACTTTTTATTCATCAAAGAATCCTGAAAAAGTAGCACTGTTCCATGTGTATAAATGTTCTCAGTGGCGTTGTCCCCTACAAATTATTATTATTATTATTATTTAATTGAACAAAGCTGCCATCCATTTACACATGCATTATT
This sequence comes from Sinocyclocheilus anophthalmus, assembly GCA_018155175.1. Lineage (NCBI taxonomy): Eukaryota > Metazoa > Chordata > Actinopteri > Cypriniformes > Cyprinidae > Sinocyclocheilus > Sinocyclocheilus anophthalmus. Next base: position 23,069 of record JADLZN010000320.1, on the reverse strand, counting down.
CTTCGCGGTTTTCTATATCTAGATCTAGTTTGGTGTAATAAATTGAGCTGACAAATTCAATGTATTATTTTTATTATATATTTGATTTCTGGGAATCAATTTTAGTTGGGTTTTAGTAGCCCTTTTGCGGTTCTCTCCAGCGCGTTCTGTTTGTCCTACCCGGCCACTGTAGTCGATACGTCAGTGGCGTTTAAGATGGCGGCCAGCTTGACAAGAGCTCTATCAGGTAGAAAAAGTGCACATTTAAGTTTTAAGGTCAGAAATACGTTGCTGAAAATGTAATTTTATAGACTCTTAAAGTTGGCGTGCATTGGAATACACAATTAAAGATTCCTATGTCTATTTCAATTAGCAAAGGACGTTTGTGCACTGGACTCGTTTTCTTCGATGCAATATAACAATTTAGTGCGTTTTATCCGTCGTTTTATTTAATATTACATTATATTATTCTAAATGTCATTTATGTCTTTCGGTTTCATTATCATTATTGCATCGTGGTAGAATGTGATGCATAACAGTTCTGCTACTGTAGTCTATCATCAGACAACACAGAACGTCCATACACTGTACTGTATTTCTGTAAACTAGAGTTCTTTCTCCTCTGCGGATCAGGTTTGCTGAGGCCTCTGTCGGCTTTAGGCAGAGACTGTCTCAGACTCACACAGACACCGCGCTTCTCAACTCTATGTCAGAGACATGGCTCTAAACCACTGCCTGCTGTTCACACCGCTGCTCCCCTCCAACAGACCGGCCTGCTGAAGCGGCAAGACCCTCTCTATTTACCTATATATCTGAGCAAAAATAATCCCACTGGCAATATTGTGTTTAAAATTTTATTAACTTACCTTTTCCTTGAATTGTATCCACCTGTGCACCATTTTGAAAGGGGTCATATGATGTTGCTAAAAAGAACTTTATTTTGTGTATTTGGTGTAATGCAATTTTTTTATGCGGTTTAAGGTAAAAAAAAAACAAAAAACATTATTTTCCACATACTGTACCTTATTGTTTCTCCTCTATGCCCAGCCTTTCTGGAAAGCACAAAGCTCATCGGGTCTGAAAAGCGAGGTGTGCTCTGGCATGAAATGTGGCCTGATACCCACGATCAAGGTTTGAACTAAATGTTACGCCCTCACCATACTGTGATGCCGTGTCCCGGTCGGAGCGATGAGACAAAAACATTAAAACCCATTATAAATGAGGCATTTGTTGCATCCAGTGGGAACATAATTACTGATTATAATGACGTATACTGTCTTTTTACGTGTCGCGTTACATTGCATCGTGCCGCGTAAACATAAAAATCTGTCTGCCTTATTGTGATCGGAGAAATGACAAACAACTAGCGCTACTCTATACTGCTCAAAACTCATGTTTGAATCATCAGTGGCAAATGATAAAAAAAAAAAAACGTACTTACGCGAGTCAGAACTGCCAGCATTTTAGTCAAACGTTACTCTCCCAGGATCAGTAAAAAGTCCTCCATAAAATGTGCCAGCGATCCAAGCTGATGTATTCCCTCAGCGACCCCCCGATCAGCTCTAGGCATGACGAAGCTGATATCGTCCTCTTTTGGAAGGACAAGCAAAGTAGTTTCGCTTTTACAACGAATCACACAGTGCATTCATGACATGGCGGCGGCGGCAACAAATACTACAGCGAGAATAAAAGTTACGCCTTCTTTCTTTGCGTGAACATTTGGGCGGTGTTATGCAAATCTTCCCACATAGTGATGTAGACATGTGGGGGCGTGTTAGAACGAGCCATTTTAGGTAGGCGTGGTTAACTCTTTTAACTTTTATAAGACTATCTCTTTGTATTTGAGTCTTTAGTCTTTGCAGCTTTACAGATCTTCTTATGCACCAAGAGCTTGTAACACTCCCACAGAGAAAGGAAAAAAGGACATTGCATCAATGACCTTCTTAATGTGATAAAAACAGTCTGTTATGCTGCTTAACTTTGCATTTATATTATACAAGGTCTCTTTATGCAGCTGAGTTTAGGATGTTCTGTGCCTGCTCAAAATCCAGTGTGAAGATGTAAAGCAGAATAAAAACCAGACTAAATTAAGGCTACTCTGGCCCACCTCAGCCCCTAATATCAAAGCATATAGTTGTATTTGTATCTGTGTAAATGCATTTAAGCCACATCTGAGCAGCATAAATCAAGCTGTGTAAAGACACCAAAATGCCACTTAAGAAGCGCTTCTGTGCCACCTTTGCTCAAGGTGTAATGGGCAATATTCTCAAACAATTGGGCTTGTAGTCAAGTAGGCTCATGTTGGTACTGCAGTGTTTAGACTTTAGTTGTTTACAATAGCAGCTAATGTATCGGCAGTTTCACAAATTCTCTGGAAATAACTTACTTTGATGTTGAAAAACAAGGGAGACGGTTCAAGCTTCAGAAATTTAGCTAATGCTATTTTTTCATTAAATACTACATGCTCTAAAGCAGCGGTGGGCTTTCCCTATAACCCTTAAGCCTTTATTAGCTTGTCCAGGTGTGTTTGATTTGGGTTTAAGATGGAACCATCTCTTTGTTGTCAGACCTGATTGCAGGGATCCTCCAATCAAAAATGGCCCACAGCGAATCCACTTTTTCGCTGGCATAGTTTAGCGTCTAACCCTAACAACACACCTGAGTTTGCTTATCAATGTCTTCAGGATCATTAGAAAATCACAGGTAGGTGAGTTTGATCAGGGTTGGAGCTAAACTCTGCAGCGCATTGGCCCTCCAGGGCAAGATTTAAAGAACCCTGCTGTATTGCATGTTATGCTTATTTACTGATAGTAACCTTTTCTGTTCTGCAGAGTAACTCCCCTCATCCCTTCGTTGATGCTCCAGCCGGTCAGGAACTTAACATATTACAGTCTGAGGAAAGGCAAGAGGAAGTCTGTGAAGTCGGTTGTTCAACGGTTTCTCAGGTTGCACTGTGGCCTGTGGGTGAGGAGAAAGGTAATTTCCTGCTCGCATGTTATTCAGAGCTGTCATAAAATCATTTGTTCAAAGTCCTGTCTGGTACTTAAATCCGGCTGACACACCTGAACTGAAACTCGGTCTTGTTTTTAGGCTGGATATAAGAAAAAGCTGTGGAAGAAGTCAGCAGCCCGCAAGAAGCGCCTCCGAGAACATGTATTCTGTAATAAAACTCAATGTAAATTATTGGACAAAATGACAACATCCTATTGGAAAAGAAGAAACTGGTACCTCAACGACCCGTACCAGAAATACCAGGATAGAGTGAACCTGAAGGTGTAAAACCCTCCTAACCTTATGCTGTTCAAGCAAATAAAGACATGAGACATGAAGTGTGTATGAATTCACTATTGAAAAACATGTTGAGGATTCATGTGTAAATGCTCCTGAATAAATTCTTTCAATTGTTACAGTTTTATAAATGATTGTTTCAAAGTCCACCTATTGTTGGAGACACACGTTTTGCATAAACGTGGCAGGAATATTTAGTTATATTATGAATTTAGAAATATTGTCTGCATTTTAATGCAGTTGTTCACAAGTGTGGTGTTTAGATTGATTTCAGAAATTAATTCAAATAAATGTATTGATGAAACACTGAAAATTCATAACAGTGAATTAACTGATTATATAAAAATGTATTATTTGTGATTAAGTGGTTCTGTTTCATTAGCAAAAACTAGTTCATTTTAGTACAATAAAATCATAAATAATTTAAATTATACAATGAATTACTTGCAACTATTATTTAGACCAGATCATGGAAGGAAATAAAAGTGAATCTTTTATATATTTTTCAGTTTGAACAGATCACAAGACACATTTCACATTCACCTTTTAATTGCTAAATGCCAATAAATTTTTTTTAAACTGATCATTTCACTCTTTTACATCAACTTCTGTCTTTTCACTCAAGATTTATTCAACTTCGAGCAATGAGAAACAGAATATTCTGGCCTGCCAGACATGACAGCTGTGAAATATGGAAATACTTTTTTATGTAGATGCTGCAAGCCATTATGTTATAAGAGAATAACGAAAAGACGCTTTGACTCTCGAAATCTTAACAACCTGGCACAAACAACTCAAAAATACATGACAGTTCAGTTTCAAATGGGTTTAACAGACAGCCAGGACTTTTCTAGTCTTTAAAGGCACAGCCTCTACTTAAGTCCCTGTATTTAAATACATCTTCGTCTGACATGATTAAGCATGCATATGCAATGTTGAACGTTCATATTCGAAAATTGACAATCCAGAAAGTTGTCCACCGAGATTAATATTTTAAAGGGGTGGTTCACTGGTTTTTTTTCTAGGCTTGATTGTGTTTATGGGGTGCAGTCTAACATGTTGTTGATGCTTCATTAAAAAAAAAAAAAAAAAAACCGCATTATTTTTCACATAATTTACCTTTATTCTACACCTCTCTGTCCCTTCTCTGAGAAATGGCTAATCATTTCCTGCTTTTATGAAGCCCCACCCTCAGAAATACTCAATGGGCTCTGATTGGTTAGCTAGCCCAGTGTGTTTTGATTGGCTAAACCGCCTCTAGTGCGTAAACGTCCCTCACCTCAGCGGCATGTGCTCCGTTGTATTGTAAACAACGGCATCGTCTATATTGCTTATCAATTTGAGCCTGAATGAGACCCAGAGAATATTAGTGAATAGGATCGCGCAGAACCTGTGCAAGCATGGATTTTAATGGTAGGCCTATGTTTTTTTGTTTGTTGTTGTCTCATACTTTTAGATATAATGTTATTTGTAAATGCTACTGCTTATACTGCTTTTAATATACGGTTTTATCCTGATTAAAGCTTTAATAATTGAACGGCCACTGCACGCAAGCGTCCCATGTTGTAATAGTATAATTGGCACAGCTTCATTGTGGAGCTGAGCTGATGAGATGAGACAGAGAGAGAGAGAGAGAGAGAGAGAGATGTAGAGTGTGTGCAGAGCAGGGGACGCGAGGAACAGTATTAAGAACCGCTGCTTTAGAACATTGATTTTGAATCTTGTGAATCCATTAGAATTGTTAGAAGACTGAATCACGATTCATATATGAATAGATTTTTTACGTGCACCTCTAGTTTTCTCTTCCTCTTCTCTAAAGCAGGGCAGGATGGCCTCGCTCCCTTTGCTGCCTTTTCCTGGGGGCGGGGTTTATCTGGGTTCGTGACTTAACGGACCTGGGAAGAAGCTCGTTGTAGTCCTACCAGCCGTTTTTGTAGGCATTAAACTGCCAGAATTTTAAAAGATGTTATCTCTGTTTGCATTGAACTTTCAGTGTCGTAATTTTGCAGATATGGTTTATGCTCAAACAGCAACATTAACACACTAACTAACGATAAAAAAGTGAAATCGCAATCAACCAACCCTTTTAAAGATGGGTTACGTTCATAAATAGCTTTTTTCCCAACCGAATACAGATTACCTAAATCCACAAATAAACTGCTCTTCACATGGTATTTCAAAGGTTGTGCCTTGAATGACCTGAATATACAAAGAAGCAACAGTCAGCTGTTTTTATATTCTGTAAAAGGCCAAAGATGGTTCCATACAGAGCACTTTAAAATCACGCCAATCTCACATAGAGAAAATGCTGCTCTCTCGCTGTAAAAACTGGAAACACAAACCCAGCAAAAAGAACGCCAACCAGATAATCACTATTCCAATTAGTTTTTAGTTCACATTGTAGATATTTTCACGTTCAAATAAAATTGTGATGAAATTACAAAAATTGTTCCTGAGCCTGCTATTTTGTCAGTGGGAAGTTTGATATAATATTTGAAATAGGGTGACCATACGTGTCATTTTCCCAGGACGCGTCCTGGCCATGATTTCTATATTGCCTAAAATATCTTAGGTTTGTAGCGCTTTGCTTTGCTGTGTGCTAGACCGCTACGGTGAGGTATCTAAATACCTCGAGAGCATTTTGAAAGCATAAGGAACCGTCTGTATATGGTATTTTGATGTCATACACCGATCGGTTTGCACTCGCAAACAAAGCCAAAACCTTGATATTTTAGGCAATATAGAAATCCTAGCCAGGACGTGTCTTGGAAAAATGGCACGTATGGTCACCCTACATTTGAACAGCTACAAGATCGCAAATACAACAAGTCAAAGCGTGTTTATGAGACTAGGATAGTCATCATTCTCACAGTATAAAACACATTGTGAACAGCTTTCTAAATATACAATGTTCTAAGATCCAGCTGTGTTTACTATGTGTCTGATAGTTGATGCACTGCTGTCCTCTCCATGACATAGAGATTTACAAGTTACTTGACTGTGATCAGGAATGATGCAACAGCAAACTGTTGTTGAGTTTCTTAGTGATACATGCTAGTGTAATTGCACAGTGTTTTCAGAGATTTGTTTGTCCTCATATGACTAAATGTGTGAATGCTACAAAAGTAAAACGACTACACTGACTGAAGGACCCGCTTTGTGTTGTGCCAAATGACCACTAATGCCTGCTCAACTCTGATAAGGTACTTTAATACTGAACGCGTTCAGAAAGTGGAGGCCAAAAATGTGAGACACATTCAAATTGTCAATGGGAATAATACATGCAACATCAAGCAACTGAAGAGGTTTAAGAAGCCAACTAAGAAATAACAGAAAATATTCAGCTTAAATTACATCAAAATACATGAAATTCCATGTTGATCAATCAGTGCTGAGTTTTGAAATTATAAAAAAAATACTGCACATACCTAATAATTAATGAGGTAAAGTAAGAATCACCATAAACAAATATCAACTTAATTGCCTCTTTCTGTCTAGAAAGATTTTTAGTGTATTTTTAACAAGATGGTTATTGATTAACTTTATATGAAGTTACAGCGCAATATTTTAAGTTTATGGCTGAACTATTGAAAGTTTAGAAGAATCGTAAAATACATTGCACTTTGTCCATCTATTTTAAATCACAAATCACATCGGGTATTGTGATCAATACCTATATTTGGGTCAACTACAAGCATGTATTAAAAAGTCCATCTCGACAGATGAACCCTTGCATTTGTTGATACATAAATCATGAAATAAATGTTATGTTTGCAGTCAAACACACCTACCACATCAGTGCAGTATTTTTTTTCACTAAGAACTACTGTTTTAAGAAAGGCTGATTCTGAAACACCTTGCTACTCAGTAGTCGTTGAGGGGGCTTTGGGCGACCCGAAATGAGTGCAGTCCCCCTAAAAGTAAAATGTTCATAAACAGTAAGTATTATGACTGTGTGCAGTGATTATGGTTGGGTGACCAGAGGGACATGCATGCGTTTGTTTCTCCCAAAATCATACCAAGAAATCAAACAGTCGACACTCAAACATACTATAAATATATACAAAACAAGTTTAATAACCCCCAAAGAGTCTCAGAGCAGTAGTATGCATGTGAACGTGTTACCTAAATGAATCCCCTCCCGCTTGAGTGTCAAAGATCAGAAGCGAAAGGTTGCACATCGCTTTGGTTACCTCATAATAGAGCAAGGCTGCTTTTGAATATTTGAACATTTGGGCTGCATTCCTTTTTTTTCTCTGCCTTCCCTTGTTGCGTCTTCTCATGTTGCAGGTAAGACAGCTAAAGCGCTCTCGGAGTATATGCACAGTCACATGGCTTCAGTGTCCAAAGTGAGGGCGTTCTTTGATCTGGATCGGGTGACAGGTCTTAGGGTTCTAGGAGGAGGCTGAGAGAGAAACAAGAGACATGTGAGAATATATCAAACAAACGGGTCAATCAGTGAATCAGCAGGTCAAATCAGAGAGCGATGCACACCATGTTTACTGTCCACAAATAAACATGATCACAAGATCAGGCCAATATGAGCAAGGGCACATATATTTCTGTGATGTGTCAGTCTAAGGACAGACAAACATGATTTGAGAATGCATGACTGAATATGCATTGTGTACAAAGGCCTGTTTTTAGTCGGTTAGGTAAGGTGGTATGGTCACGGGTTAAACTGGCCCACTAGCTTTGGTTCATAAAATAATTAAATTATGTCAAAAAAAAAAGATGCAAAACAACAAAAAAAAAAACATTAAGTATTATCAATCTATGGAAGCCTATTTCTCAAATAGTGTCTACACCGGACACAAGCGATGCGACAAAATCAATGTAAATCCATTATAATCATTGAAACTCTCCACATTGGATGAGATAAAAACAGTACTCTACACACTTACGCTACAACTGATTTGGAACTTTCGCTTTGACACATTTAGTGTAGACAACCTCAAGCTATTGTGATGCGACAACAGTCCGGCCCAGTGTAGACATGGCATCTGTTACGAAACTGGTCAATTCTCACCATGGACTACATTTCCAACACAAGCCCCATACTACACACACAATTACACACACCTGTTAGCACTATAAAGGTTACTCACTCACTTGCACTCACTGCGAAGCATTGTTTGCCTGTGCGACATACCAAGCTTTCCTTTATTGAGGATTGTTTCTTTGTGTATTACCTGGATTGTTTATCGTTTCTGGATTCTCTGCTGTCTGCCCCGATCTCTTGCCTGTTGTTTGGACTCTGTTTGTTTGCTGCTCTACAATGGCCAAGGAGGCCGATTATGAACTTCACGCCTGTTCATTTATGGATAAAGAGACTAATTGTGAAACTGTGTTCCCTTTTGTCCCACCAAACCTCCCTCTCCCTCCTCATCTGCAGGTCATGTTTTTTGTCCTGTCTCCGCTGTTGTCTGTCTGTTCCTTTAGGTCATCCTTCGAGGGTGGTTAGCGGTCAGGATCCCCTTCAGGACATCCAACCTCCAGCTACACCAGAAGTGGAGGAACCCAGATCTCCGTCTTCGGCCTTCAAGACCTGGACTCCACTTTGGTCCGTCGACCCATTGGCGATGCCTCGGCCCCTAGCTACCTCATCTCCACCATGCTCTGTCAGTCCACTAGTTCTGCCAGGCTTCCTCGTCCCCCGGCTCCACTTTGGTCAGTTGTCCCACCCTCGCCTCAGGATTACACTCCTCCGGCTTCGCCTCATCCCTCCATTCCTCCGACTTTGTTGGGCTCCTCTCTCCCTTCAGCTCCGCCATGGTCCTCCATTCCCTCAGTGTCACCTTGGCTCTACGGCTCTTCGTCTCTGCCTTGGGCTCCTCTTTCCCTGGCTCCTTCTCCGTCAGTCGGACCCCTGGTACCTCCAGTTCCACCCCCTTCATGGTTCCTCCATCCGTCAACTCCACCGTGGACTATTAGTAGAACTTTCTGGTAGGAGCGTCTGGAAGCTGCTTTTAGGAGGGGGGCTCTGTCATGAAACCGGTCAATTCTCACCATGGACTACATTTCCAACACAAGCCCCATACTACACACACAATTACACACACCTGTTCTCCATCAGGAGCATTTGTTTATCATTTCTGGATTCTCTTCTGTCTGCCCCGACCATTGCCTGTTATTGTTTATGCTCCTGTCTCTCCCTTACGGCTGCTTGACTCTGTTCACCATTGATCTGGTGTTAATAAAGCTGCAACTGGCTCTTCCTCCGCAGCCTCAGTTACAGATTTAGAGTAAAATGTTAAAGCTGTCAATATGATGCGATTTCAAGTTTTCCTTTCTATTTGGAGTTTACAAGCTATTCGTGAATAGATAAGATCCTAAAGTTGCAAATACTAAAGTCTCAAAAACAAAGAGATATTCTTTATAAAAGTTAAAACTTGTCCACACCCTCCTAAAACGGCTTGTTCTAACATGCCCCCACATATCTATGTCATTGTGTGGGAAGATTTGCATAACACCGCCCAAATGTTCACACAAAGAAAGAAGGCGTAACTTTGATTCTCGCTGTAGTATTGTTGCTGCCACCGCCGCCATGTTGTGAGACACGACTAGAAATCAGTGGTTAAAATGTATTTACAACACTGATCCAGAACACTTCAACCCAAATATTCAGATGTGTGCAACGCATTTTACGGCGGACAAGGACTGTTTTCTGGGCAAGTAGCCTACAATGCCGGTGTTCTGACAAATAATGATGACTCACAGACTGTAAGTACGTTTTTTTTATTTAAAGAATTTGCCACTGATGATGATTCAAACGCGAGTTTTGAGCAGTCTAGAGTAGCGCTTGTTTGTAGTTTCTCCGATCACAAATGCAAACATTGTTTTATGTTTACGCGGCGCGATACGCAACGCAACACGTAAAGTCTTATCATCCGTAATTATTTCCCCACTGGATGCTACAAATGCCTCTTTTGTAATGGGTTTTATTGTTTTTGTCTCTTCGCTCCGGCCGGGACAAGGCATCACACAATATGGTAAGGGGCGTAACATGTCCGTCACACGCTTGAGGAATTCGGCAAATCACAACACACTGGATAGCTGACCAATCACAGCAAACCTCGCTTTTCAGAACGATGAGCTTAGTAAAAATCGACGCGTTTCAAAAAGGTGGGGCATACAGGAGACTATACAAAATATATTCACAATTACAAGAAGTCATATGTCATTGTAAGAAATTATGTGAAAAAAAAAATTTCTCACCACTTTGAGAAATAAATTCGCAATAACGAGAAAGTGAATTCACAAATACAAGAAATAGTCTACATTTTCAGATATAAAATCACAATTACAAGAAAAAAGTTACAACTGTGAGTCCTGTAAGTAACAGGAGAACAGGAGAAGTTTTACATCATAATTCTTTCTAAATGTTTTTATTGTAGCGTGTGTTTAGATGCTACTCTTGTCCTTCCACACATCTATAAAAGGCAGCAGCATGATCTTTACAGGAATATTGAAATGAATCAAAGGATGACATTATGGCATTCTTGCAGTCAATGTTAGAGGTCACTCATTCTTAGAGTCGCAACAGTGCTGAACTTTTTTTCCATTTATAGACAATTACAGTGAACTGATGAACATCAAGGCTTTGAGAGATGCCTGTGTAGCTCTTCCAGCATTGTGTAAGTCAATAATTATTAAGCTTAGGTGCACTGATATTTCTTTTTGTCCAAGGCATGGTTCACATCAGACAATTCTTGTAAGCAGCAAACTCAGTTCTTTATAGGGCAGGGCTACTCTGACCAACATCTACAAATGAAATCCCATCCCATTTGATTCGGTCAGCTGACTCTGACATGTTAGCTTCTGGAGGAAGTCACAGTACCATCACACAACAAAATAGGTCCACTGTAAGGGGTCTCAGAAGTCAAGTCATGTTTATTTATATAGCGCTTTATACAGTACAGATTGTGCCAAAGCAGCTTCACAGTGATTAACAGGAAAATAGCAGAATCAATGATGAAACTGGAGACAATTCAGTGTCACGGTTCATGGGTCCGGACGGTCCTTCTGCATCTTGTCATGTGGTTGTTTGTGCGTACGTCATTTCGTTAGTGATTGCAGCTGGCGCTCAATCAGAGCGCCAGCTGCAACTCATTAACGATTCCTTTATAGGACACCTTGTTCAATGCGTGTTTGTCGGTTCGTTATTCTCATGCCCTGTCTCCCTGTCAGTTCTTTGTTTTCAGCTCACGCTCAGTCAGGGTATGGATCTTCAGCCCTCTCCTTGGTTTGGTCAACGCAGTGCTTGAAGGGATTTCTCAGTGGAGCTCTGATCCTGACCATGACCCGAGGATTATCACCTTGTGTCTCCGTTATTGTGATTACTAAATAAACCTTACCTTTGCACTCGCACTTGGATCCTGACTCTTCTCTGCCGTGACAGAACGAACCGACCATACTCATGGATCCAGCGAGTGCGGCAGAGCTCAGAGACTTTTTGGCCAAAACTAATATTCGCATGGAGCATCAGGAGGATCAGATGATGGCCACGGGGCGGGCCGTCCAGACCCTGGTGAGTCAGCTGTCTGAGCTCACCACCCAGATCCAGCATCTGAAAGCTGAGCGGGGTTCAGCTCAACAACCAGCCGTGCCTCATCCACCGGTTTCGGTGGGTCCGAGTGTCCGCACCCATGAACCTCGGCTACCACCTCCAGCCTTTTATTCCGGGGAACCCCAATTATGTCGTTCTTTTTTGGCGAAATGTTCACTCTATGTTTCCCTCCAACCATCCGCGTTTCCCACGGAGGAGGCTAAAGTGGCGTTCGTCATAACGTTGCTCTCGGGTCGAGCCGCTAACTGGGGAACCACTGTGTGGGAACGGAGATTGCCTTGTTGCTCGTCCTTTCAGGCTTTTTCCGAGGAGCTACGGAGGGTCTTCGATCATGCTGCTTCGGGCAGAGAAGCAGCACGACTTCTCACCGAGTTACGTCAAGAACCGAGCACAGTCACTGACTATTCAATCGAGTTCCGCACATTGGCTGCAGAGTGTGGGTGGAATGCAGAGGCACAGTGGGACATGTTTCGGTTTGGCCTATCTGATAAGATTAAGGATGAGATAGATTCATCAGCGTTACCGTCCGGGCTGGACGAACTCATAGCTCTAGCCATTCGGGTGGACACCCGATTGCGGAGGCGGGATCAACGACAACTCCGAGAACCACCGTTCGCGTCACAGACTCAATTACCTTCACTCACCAATAAGACTGTTTTCTCTCTTCCAGAGTCCGAGCCCATGCAGGTGGGAAGGTTCCAACTCTCACAACAGGAGAGGCAGAGACGTAAGAGAGAGGGATTGTGTTTATACTGTGGCGCCACCGGACACATCGCAGCACAGTGTCCAGCAAAAGACAACGCCCGTCAGTAGCGGGGAGGTTATTGACGGGTGCCATTAAGGAACACAAATCCTCTTACTCAAGCACTCATCTTTCTGTCAGGCTAGTAATTCGGTCTGTTAATCATGACTGAGGCTTTAGTGGACTCTGGAGCAGAGGGGAACCTTTTGGACATTGGGTTCGCTCGGTCCCTCCAGATTCCTATGGTGGAGCTTTCTCAGCCTGTCTCTATGCTTGCACTCAACGGCCAGGCATTACCTGCTGTCACTCACACCACGGCACCCTTAAGACTCATAACTTCGGGGCAACACACTGAGGACATCCACTTTCTCCTCACCGACACACCCTCTGCTCCGTTAGTGCTGGGTCATCCCTAGCTGGTTCTCCATAACCCTCATATCAATTGGAGTAACAATACTGTTCTGGGCTGGAGCGAATATTGTCATGCCACCTGTTTGTTGTCCGCTTGTTCTCCTGTTGTTTGTTCTGTGTTTCAGGAGGATCATTCGGCCCTGTCTAACGTGCCACAGGAGTACCTTGATCTGAGGGGAGTGTTCAATAAGTCTCGGGCTGCTTCTCTACCTCCACATCGTCCCTATGACTGTGCAATAGACTTATTACCAGGTACGTCTCCACCTAAGGGCAAATTATATTCACTTTCCACTACGGAGAGGGAGGCCATGGAGAAATATATTTCTGATTCTTTAGCATCCAAGATCATCCGCCCCTCTTCATCTCCGGCCGGTGCGGGGTTCTTTTTCGTGAAAAAAAAAGACGGCTCTCTTCGTCCCTGTATTGACTATCGGGGCTTAAACGACATCACGGCGAAGAATACTTACCCTTTACCGTTGATGTCGTCGGCTTTCGAGTGTCTGCAGGGGGCGTCATTTTTCACGAAATTAGATCTCCGCAAAGCTTATCATTTGGTTCGCATAAGAGAGGGGGATGAAAGGAAAACCGCCTTTAATACCCCCAGGGGACTTTGAAGATCTTGTTTTCCTTTTGGTCTTCCACGGATCCCGCGGTTTTCAGGCACTCGTAATGACGTTCTGCGAGATTGCTAGATCAGTTATTTATGTTTACTGGATGAATATGATATTTCTGTTCTCCTCCGGAACACAGAGTTAGGGACAGCACGCAGACGAGTGCTTCAGAGGCTAGGTCAGTAGAGGGGCAGAGTGATTGCCCACCACAGGCGCGCAATCGGCCATGCTACAGGTTTCTGGTTCCGGTTTTTTGGGGACTAAATCTCGGCGAGGCGCCCCCCAGCGTAAGCTCGTTAGACAGATGTGGGCCAGAGCGCCTTTTGCCCACCGCACCGCGGATCATCGGGATTCTAGAGCAGGTAAGGCTGTGGTGCGGGTTATTGGGCGCCCCAGAGGCCCCAGACTGTTCCGCAAGGACCTGCAAGAGGTTGTGCGTGGGCATTTGCCACACAGCAATTTCTAGCACAGACGCCCGAGAGTTTATTCGCAATTCAGCCGCTAGATGCGACCTTTGAACGGCAGAAGAGAGAACGCACACCAAGAGTGACGTGTCAAGGTGGTCTAGTGCAGCGGAAGCGGCATTTTCCAAACTGAAGGGCTGCTTCGTTTCAGCTCCCATCCTTATAGCCCCTGATCCCTCCAGGCAGTTTGTGGTGGAGGTTGACGCGTCGGAGGTGGGAGTTGGTGGGGTACTATCACAGCGTTCCCCCACGGACGGCAAGGTACACCCCTGCGCGTATTTTTCTCACCGTTTGTCCTCCGCCGAACGTAATTATGATATTGGTAACAAAGAGTTGTTGGCAGTCAAGTTGGCCTTGGAGGAATGGCGTCATTGGTTAGAAGGTTCGGGGGTTCCTTTTGTCATCTGGACAGATCACAAGAATCTTGAATACATCAAATCCGCTAAAAGATTAAACTCTAGGCAGGCTCGGTGGGCTCTTTTTTCCGGCCGATTCGATTTTTCCATTTCTTACCATCCTGGTTCTAAGAACATCAAGCCGGATGCGTTATCCCGTATTTTTGATCATTCGGAGCGCCAGTCCCTGCCCGACCCCATTGTGCCAAGGAGTCTTTTTATTTCTGCGGTCACATGGGAAATCGAGTCTAAGGTCCGCACGGCCTCTCAAGGAGTAACGCCCCCGTCCGGGTGCCCACCGAACCAGTTGTTTGTGCCAGAGTCCGTAAGGTCCGACATTATCCGATGGGCTCATTCTTCCAAGGTAGCCTGTCATCCCGGGGTGAGACGTACCATGTTTCTGGTAAAACAACGGTTCTGGTGGTCAGGTATAGCTCGGGACATTGGTTTATTTGTTTTAGCCTGCTCCGTCTGTGCTGTTTCTAAGTCTTCCAATCGCCCTCCCGCGGGTCTTCTCCAGCCGCTGTTGGTTCCTTCGAGACCCTGCTCCCATGTTTCGCTAGATTTTGTCTCAGGTCTTCCCCCTTCTCAGGGGAACACAGTGGTTTTGACCGTGGTGGACCGATTCACGAAGGCAACTCATTTCATTCCTCTGCCCAAATTACCCTCACCCAGAGAAACAGCGGTTGCTGTCATAGATCACGTCTTCGTTTACATGGCCTCCCGGTAGACATGGTCTCTGACAGGGGGCCCCAGTTTGTATATGCAAATTTTGGAGAGTTTTGTAGATTGTTGGGGGCGACGGTTAGTCTTTCTTCCGGGTTTCATCCCTAGAGTAATGGTCAAACAGAGAGGGCCAACCAAGATTTAGAATGAGTGTTGCGACGTTTGGCTTCTCAGAACCCCTCCTCGTGGACCCAGCAACTCTCATGGGTTGAGTACGCACAACTCATTACCAGTCTCTGCCACGGGCCTGTCTCCATTTGAGTGTAGCTTAGGGTACCAGCCACCACTTTTTCCCAGTATGGAATCCGAAGTCGCGGTCCCCTCTGCCCACGCATTCGTCCAGAGGTGCCGTCGCACCTGGAGCAGGGCCAGGGTGACCCTCCTCCAGGTGGGGGCGCGCACCAAGATCCAGGCCGATCGCCACCGGTCGAAACCTACCGTTTACATCGTCGGTCAATAGGTGTGGCTTTCAACCAAGAATATTCCTCTCCAATCCGTCAGTAATAAGCTTGCTCCCAAATTCATTGGCCCTTTTACTGTCACCAAGATTATTAGTCCGGTGGCAGTCCGCCTCAAACTTCCTCCAGCGTACAGGAGAATTAATCCGTCGTTTCATGTATCCAAAATTAAGCCTGTTTTTCATTCAGCCATTAATCCGCCAGTCCCGGTTCCTCCACCGCCGCGTCTCGTAGACGGGGAACCAGCCTATTCGGTTAAGCGTATTCTGGACTCAAGGCGGAGGGGAAGAGGATTTCAGTACTTGGTGGACTGTGAGGGTTACGGTCCGGAGGAGAGAAGTTGAGTACCTGCTAGGGACATACTGGATCACTCTCTTATCGAGGAATTTGATCGACAGGTAGGTCTTCCTGGGAATGTCAGGGGGCATTCCTAGGGGGAGGGGTACTGTCACGGTTCATGGGTCCGGACGGTCTTTCTGCGTCTTGTCATGTGCTTGTATGTGCGTACGTCACTCGTTAGTGGTTGCAGCTGGCGCTCAATCAAAGCGCGCCAGCAGCAACTCGTTCGCGAGCACAGATATGGCCACCTCGGTTCAATGTGGGTTTGTCGGTTCGTTTCATGCTCATGCTTACCTGTCTCCTGTCAGGTCTCTGTTGCCAGTTCTCGCTCAGCAGGTCAGGATAGGATCTGCAGCATTCACCTCTTGGTTTGGTCCAAGGCGTGGTTGAAGGATTCTCTGTGGAGCTTGATTCACACCAGGACCCAGGAGGAGTAGTAGGCTTTACGTGTCTCCGTATATTGTGATGACTGAATAAAGCCGTACCTTTGCACTCGCATGGAGTCCTGACTCTTCCTCTGTTGCAGTGACATTCAGAAGTTGTGGTGTTACAGCAGCTCTAAATAGAAGAAACAGTGTCATTAAATACGGATCAAGTCAGATCAAGTGTTGGTTGCAGGTTCAGACTGGGCTGCACATGATTTTCATCAGCTTCTCTATAGTTACTAAGCATCATCTATGCGATATTGCTTGTTGATTGCCGAGTTATCCTGAAAACAGGTTTTCTTTTAAATATGATAATCTTCTGCTCTGTGGGTTACTTAAACTTTCAAACCTGGCAACCAGTGCACATGCTCTAGATATTATCTCAAATACTAGTGTAATCGGTCTGTTTCAGGCCGGCATTTGCAATGTTGCTGCGACTAAATCTGTGAGCAAAACAGCGAGTTGAAAGCGAGCTTATTGGTTTGGGCTTGGATGTGGAAAGTGCCATATAATTTCGGATGAAATAAAAAGTAAGAAATAAGTAAAAGCAAAGGTTTATCATATCTAAACATTACTTCCACCCGTCTGTAAAAATCAAAAGGGGGTTTTCGCAGTGATGCTATAACATTTTGGGTTCCTATTTCCAGTTCTTATTTCTTTTTTTCTTAGAATGACATTTTAACAATCTAAATAACGTTTTTCCATTATAAAGAACCTTTTACCAGCAGAAAAGATCAATAACAAGAGACAATAACAAAAAGTTATTCGATAACAAAGATTTGTCAGTTAAGCAGCTAGCATTTTCAAATCTGACATTTTGGTAGAATAAGCCTTATTATTTATGTTGTGTAACAATGTCTCTCATCCATCAGAGTCTTGAATCATCTTTCCCTGCCATTTTAGACAGCCACGTCTCTCCTATGACTCACCGTAACCGAATGCTAGACGTGACCAGAGGTGAGAATGTCAGACTCACTCCGAGACTCACTCAGCTGACTTTTGCCGATAAACAGCAGCACTGGTTAGTGATTTAAGCGGGTTAGTCACAACAAGCTAACAGTTAGCTCATTGCTGCCAGGCAAGTCAACAGCTAAGCATCAGAAAACAGGGGTACCTCAGGGGCACGCCTCTTAAATCTGAATTGGACTGAAGCAGATGAGGCAAATTCCTCCTTCTCCTCATGCTCCTCTGAGGCTACGGGTTGGGATGCGGATTTATCCTGGAAGGACTCAGGAGGGGAAAGCAGTGGAGTCATGGGCTCAGGCTGAGGCAGAGTGGGCTGGGATGGGGTCGGGGTGGGTGTGGGTGTCAGCGGACCAGGAGGCTCAATGGGGGCATATTGCTCCAAGTTCAACATCTCATATTCGGTCATGTCAAAATCATGGCCTGTACCATGACAACAGCACATTAAAACACAGACTGTGACTCCAACTTATACTCTGAATATATTTTAAAACTGAGTCAAAGCATTTTTACATTCATTATAAATGGCTTTATGGAAGATTCGATACTTATGTAAAGCAGAATGACAAAAACTGATAAGTTACCATAGTTTTGACACTGTGAAAGACAATGCTGTTAAAAATGATTGGTGCAGGGGAACTTCCTGGTCCTCTTTTGCATTCAATTCAAGTGAATGCAAAGTGAATTCATAACTTCTGAAGCACTGACAGCCCGTTGTCATGCACTTTAATTGTATGGAAAAGAGCAGCAGGAACATTCTGCCAAATATCTTTTTTTGTGTTCCACGGAAGAAACAAACTCATATTGGTTGAACAACATGACTTTGACAGAATTTTCTTTTTTTGAGTGAACTATCCTTTAAGAGAAATAAATGCTTCTCTATGATCCTTTTACTGTAATGCACAATAAAAATAGGTAAAGACTAGACAATAATAAACAATTTCCTAATCAAACATTTACCCAGGACATTGGCAGGGCTACAACACTCAAGTTGAGGATTAATTACATGTAAGGGATGATTGAGAGAAGCAGCTAAACCAAACACGATTAGCAGAAATCTGACTGGCTGATAGTAGGATCTTGTTCAAAGGGTTAAGAGAAATACAGCACTGATCATTTGGCTTGGCTTTGCTTACCCTTGCTGTAACCAGCCTCTGATTTGCTGCGCATCATAGTGCATGTTCTGTGCTGTGCGGCTGCAGGTTGAGTAGTTACAGAACTTGCATTCTTTGCCTGGCCCTCTTCCTGGAAAGATGACAGGTCCTGCATGCTGAAACTGCGGAGTCGCTCGGAGAGAACACCCTGGCCCTGGATCGAGAACATGGAGTCAGATGGAACTCTTTAAGATGGTCTAAATACCGTCATGCTGTGTTTTAGACTATCATCAACAATCTGCTTTGTTTATACAAAATCAGCCTGAAGATGTGGAAGTATGTTTTGTTTATGCAGTCTGCTTAAATAATAATAAGGCATAAATATAGTAAATATTGACTTCAAAAGAAACACATATTATCTAAAATCAACTAAAACCAGTCAATATGGGATACGTTAAATTACGCCCAAAAGTGATATATCAAAATGATACTTTTAAGCTATAAATCCCATGTTCTTTGGAGTTAGAACTATTGGATAAACTATTATCTAACATATCTAGCCTAAACGATTAAACTCGTAACTTTGTTTAATAAAATAGTTTTAAAATAAAATTATTTTTAGTTTAAAATAGTTTTTTTGTTATAAATTTTATTTGTTTGTTTATAATTTATTTATGCATGCACATATGGTTATTTATTGTTTATTGCTAGAATAAAAAAAAAATCAATGAAACTATTTGCGATTGTCAGTTGGTAACAGAGTGAAAAAAAAAATCTTCAAGAACTTTAAAGGGGTCATATGATGCAATAAAAAAATTTCCTTTCTCTTTGGAGTGTTACAAACTATTGGTGCATAAAGAAGATCTGTAAAGTGCAAAGACTAAAGTCTCAAATCCAAAGAGCTTTCTTTATAAAAGTTAAGAGTCAACCACAACTACCTAAAACGGCTCGTTCTAACATGCCCCCACAGGTCTACATCACTATGTGGGAAGATTTGCATAACGCCGCCAAATGTTCAAGCAAAGAAAGAAGGAGTAACTTTTGTTCTCGCTGTAGTATTGTTGTTGACGCCACCAACTGTGTCGTGGAGACGTTGTGTTTCGTTGTGAAAGCGAAATTATTTTGTTTGGCCTTCCAAAAGAGGATGATACGCTTCGTCATGCATAGAGCTGATCCGTGCTGGTAGCTGAGGAAATACAACAACTTTCCACTGTGGATAGCCACGAATCAGAAAGCGGATCCAGACGGGGTATACATGTGGTTGCAGCCCATCCCTCCGGCTGTTTTTCCTGGAACACGGCAGAGTAGCTACAATGGGTTGGGCTCAAAGGCGTTCTAAAAGTGCGAGGCAGTTCAACTTTGCACCTGGAGCAGAGTAGTGTGTCAGCCAGTGTCTATACTAATCTTAGAGGAAATATGACTGTCTCTATATTAAAGAGTGTGGCGCTGGGTGAGCTGGTGAATTAGTTGAGCAATCAGTCCATTACAAAGACATATCTTAGATGGCATTATTCAGTGGCCACCTTTATCAGCCTCACACTGTATCATGTTCAGCAGTTGGCTTGTTGTTGTGCTGTTTCTATCAGTGGGGTATCAGTATTGTCTGTCGCCTTCTGTACATTCACTCAGTTTGACAAGCATTCATCGCCACCTTCACTAGAGATCCATCGTTCTCCCTATTTATCATGATGACAACACAATGTAAAACACACTATTATGAAATCTTGAGTAAAGTTTAACTTGCACATCTGACACATATGTCTGTTCACTATAATATTTTATAAGCTTTTTTCTCTGTAACCAATATGTCTGAATAAATGTGGGAATACAATAAATGGTATTAAGAATGAAAATGAAAACTGAAAAACAATACGGAAATATATCTTCCTTTTATCAAACAGGCCATTTCAGATGTCACTCTAGTCTTTTATTTGATCATTTTTAACAGGGATTTTAATTATTTTAATTTAATAATAAAAGTTCAGCTTAAAATACATTGATGAAGTAAGAAAAGGGGTTATTCACAGAAAAATAAATATACATGACTAAAATAAAAAATACAGTTGTTTGTGAGATGCTTTGATTCCAATTTTAAGGTGCTTTAACATCTGAATGACTAAAACAAATCTAAACTCTAATCTGACTGCAGTAAAAACTAGAGCAACAAGACCTACAGACTATATGTGTATAATTATGTGACAGCAAATGACATGACAGCAAATTAAAATTATTACAGATAATGTCAGCAGTGCTACAAATACATTTTATTCCATTTCTGAAATGTGATTGTAATTAGAGTAAATAATAACATGTAAATATAATAATGCATTTCTAGATAAGGTTTATAGCTGTATAATCTGTTAAGTATTTAAAATGAATATTACACATGCAGAAAACCCCTTCACATGAGACATTATTTGTAAAATACAAATATACGATCTTGATACACAATCATGCCAAGTGCAAAAGTGCAAAAGTGCAAAAATGATTAATTATTAGTTTATTAATTGTCAGTTGTATTATATTAGTTATAGTAATTATTAGCTAATCGTAGATATTTGTTACATTTGGTAGTGCTTTCTCTTCTTTCTTTCTTTCTTTTTTTTTGGCATTACTCAATTCATGTTATGTCACGTCTGATGTCACGTCAATGTTTATTAATCAGCATAATTCATTCACGTTGCTTGACAAAAATGCGTTAAAGACCTTCATAGGTCGCGATTCTCTTCATTCCATGCTCCGACAATGCTCAAGTGTTCTCTATTCATTTGGTAAGGTTTTGACGCCATCTGCTGTTCAATTGCAAATCAAATCACTAAAATTGTTTTATTGAAAGAATACAAGCAAGCACACAACTTCACTTCAATTCCGGTGACTTAATTAGCCCATAGAGGCAGTTTATACATAATTAATTACTTAAAACATGTAACTACTATTCTGTGAAATTAGCTACTTATGACATTGCTACAAAAAAGAGGAGTTGTTTTACTTCAAATTTGGAATGATATTTTATTTAACCCTAAAAAGCTGGGGGATACAAACAATTGAGAGGTTGTGGGCAGATGCAGTAAAAGTGTCTAATTTCTTGGTCTCATGTTTAAAGGGGTGTTTGTTGTGAATATTTAGATCTGGTGACTTTGTTCATACGTTCTTTGTTTCGCTTACAGGCAGCATTCAAAACAACATGGCCACCTGTAGTGGGAAATGTAGGCTACTCACCTTTAGATAAAAGTTGATGTATTTCACATATTTATAATATTTGGAGGAAACTTGCATGTATAAAGTTGTTGTTTAGTGTTAGCTTTTGTTTATGTTGAAATATGTTTATGTATGAATTTAATTTTTCATTATGTCTGTAAATGTTTGTATATCAGAGGATACGTTGCCTTGATCAAGATTTTTTTAACATATAGACTCTGGGGTCTATACTGTAGACTTTAGACTTTGTTGGCTGTTTTAGAAAATCAGTTCAATAATACTCTTAATACTCTTAAACGAAAATGTATAATTAATCATTTATTGATTAATCATTTAGTTAGCTTACACTCTTAAAAGTAAAGGTGCTTCACGATGCCATAGAACCTTTTTGTCTAAATGGTTCTATAAAGAACTTTTAACATCTGAAGAACCTTTCTGTTTCACAAATGGTTCTTTGTGGTGAAAGAAGGTTCTTCAGATTATAAAAAGATAAGCAAGAGATGGTTTTTTAAAGAACCTTTGACTGAATGGTTCTTTGGGGAACCAAAAATCGTTCTTCTGTGGCATCGATTGACGAACTTTTGAAGCCCGTTATTTTTAAGAGTGTACTGAATTTAGTTTGATGTCAACAATACATGGATTTTTCCAGGAAGTTTGTGTCAACTTTTCTATAGTATATAGTATAGTGACAGTGTCAGGCAGGAAAATTTCACAACAGAAAGACTTCACTTGATTTAAAAAAAAAAAAAATCAGATGTCAATCAGTGGGCATTAAGTGGATTGTGTACAACAGGTATATCAGCAAAGTTTTGATCATGTTGATAAATTAGAGGCCTTAAAAATGTGTGTATCAAATATGATACAGTAGGCTAATATATTCATAAATATACATTATGCTTATTGATTAACATAATTTTACAATGAATTACTGTAAGTTATGACCGAGTAAAACGTTATGAGAGAATAAATGTTTTAAAATTGTTTTAATTGAATTTATTCCCCAAAAGGGACAGCATATTCTGGGATACCAAATTAAAATCGAAAATGAAAGTCATGTTTAAAAAAAAAGTCATTAAACTTTTATTTGTGCCCTAATAAGATGGAAAATAGCGATAAA
Source organism: Sinocyclocheilus anophthalmus (assembly GCA_018155175.1). NCBI lineage: Eukaryota > Metazoa > Chordata > Actinopteri > Cypriniformes > Cyprinidae > Sinocyclocheilus > Sinocyclocheilus anophthalmus. The sequence goes on along the minus strand of JADLZN010000320.1, from coordinate 290 downwards.
TTAATTGTCTGATGTCGCTTTATGGTCTTGCCTTTTTTTAGGGTTATAGGCCCATTGGCTTCCCAGCAAACAAACACTAGGGAATATTACTAATGTTCTTGTGTTACTTTCATACAATTTCAGACATCGCTGATATAATTTATTGTGAATTAAATGTACCTCCGAAAATCCTGTCAGTTCCTATGGTCTGGATTCATTGGCTCTTGGACATCTGACCATCCCTTTCTTATTTGACCTTTATTCTCACAGTGTTTATGTACTTTAGTGGACTGTACTTACCCCCCCCCCCC